>QRFJ01006161.1:0-44592 GCA_006176705.1 Cocos nucifera | reverse complement strand
AGAGAGATCAAGTCTGAGTCATCTCAGAATTTGGGGGTTGTCCAGCTCATATCAAAAGACAACAACAGACAAGTTAGACTTTAAGTCCTTTAGAGCTCAATTCATAGGATATCCTAAAGAGTCATTAGAATATTATTTCTACATTTCAGAAGATCACAATGTGATGGTGAGTCGACATGCCATCTTTCTTGAAAAATAGTTTATTCAAGATAGCGGCATTGGAAAGCAGATTAAGCTCGATGAGAAAGTCTCATAAGAGCAACGAGCTAAGGACTAAATGGAACCAAATCAGGTTAAGCCAATCCATACACTACCTCCTCCACCTCGTAGATCGGAAAGAGTTTTCCATCATCCTGAGAGGTACTTAGGTATTATTTCAGAGGATTTAGAGAAAATGTTCCTCATAGGTAATGGGGTTCATGGTGATGATCGCAAAACCTATAACGAGGCGATATCAGATATCGACTCTGAGAAATGGTTAGAGACAATGAAGTCAGAAATTGACTCAATGCACTCAAACTAAGTCTGGACCTTGGTAGATCCACCAGAAGGTATAGTACCTATTGGGTGAAAATGGATCTATAAGAGAAAGATTGGTGTAGATGGGAATATGGAGACATTCAAGGCTAGATTAGTGGCAAAAGGTTATAGTCAATGCGAAGGCATTGACTATCAGGATACCTTTACATCAGTAGCTATGCTAAAATTCATCTGCATATTGCTTGCTGTTGTAGCCTATTTTGATTATGAAATATAGCAAATGGACGTAAAAACGGCATTCTTAAATGGATATCTTGAGGAAGATATCTATATGGAACAACCGCTAGGTTTCACATCCAGTGATGATGATCACAAGGTATGCAAGCTGCAAAGGTCCATATATGGACTTAAGCAAGCATCTCGGAGCTGGAATACTTATTTTAATCATGTGATCAAAATATTTGATTTCATCAAAAATGAGGAGGAGCCATGTATCTTCAAAAAGGTCAGTGGGAGCGCTGTTGTCTTCCTCGTATTTTACGTGGATGACATCCCTTTCGGTATGATATTCCATGTTAACCATAGTTAAAATATGGTTATCTAAAGAATTCTCCCGAAAGAAAACTAGGAGAAAGCATCCCTTATTCTAGGAATTAAGGTCTATAGAGATAGACCAATAGGAATGCTAGGACTTTCACAGAAGATGTACAAGAGGAAGTACTAAAGAGGTTTAGTATGAAAAACTCTAAGAGGGGTTTAGTACCCTTCAGGTATGGCATTCATCTTTCCAAGAAGATGTGCCCTAGCACACCTGAGGAAATAGAACGCATGAGCAAGATCCCTTATGCTTCAGCAATAGGGAGCCTCATGTATGCCATGTTATGTACACGACCTGATATGCCCATGCCTCGTGAGTGTCATAAGTAGATATAAGTGAAATCTAGATGAAGAATACTGGACTTCTGTGAAATGTATCCTTAAGTACTTGAAAAGAACTAAGGATATGTTATTGGTCTTTGGCAATGGAGAACTCCAAGTCCAGGGATATACAGACTCAAATTTTATGTCCGATATAGATGATCGAAAGTCGACATATCAGAGTCTCTTTGTGTGCAATGGTGGAGCTGTCAGTTAGAAAAATTTCAAGCAGACAGTGATAGCAGATTCCACCATGGAAGCAGAATACATCACTACATCAGAAGCTACAAAGGAGGCATTCTGGTATAAAAAGTTTGCCGCAGAGATCGGAGTGATGCCATCAGATGCCATTCCTCTGTACTGCGACAACAATGGCGCCATAGCCCTTGCTAAGGAGCCAAGGTCTCACCAAAAATCTAAGCACATCGAGCGGCGATACCACCTCATCCGTGATTACCTCGAGAAGGATTACGTCAAGGTCAAAAGAGTCGACTCTGCAGACAATGCGGTGGATCCGCTTACAAAGCCGTTAGGCCAGCAAAAGATCGAAGCCCACCTTGAGAAGATGGGACTTAGATTTGTAGCCAATTGGCTTTAGGTCAAGTGGGAGTTTATTAGATATGTGTGCCCTAGAAGCCAAAATTGGCTGACACTTGTAATACACTTCTAGGGGCAAAATTATAATTTTGACTAAAAATAATAAAATAAATTATTTTCTATCACATATGTATATTTAGTATCTCTGATACATCCCTTGAGTTAATGGTCATGATAATTCTTATTTTCAAAAGTTGAAAATTTAAGATAAGAATCTTCATTATTAACTCATAAAATGCTCCTGACCGTAGGATCATCATGAGGATGGTGATTGATCCAAAAGGTTAGTGTACATTCGCTTCTTTACAGTAGATGAGTCTTGAGTCTATAGTATAGAGACATCAGAGCGAGAGTACAGATACTCGTTAGAGAAATGAGGGCACTGAGCGTGACCACCTCGAGTAGTCATAAGGAAGTCTACCTTCTTGTCGATGACTGACTCAAAGCTGTAGTGGTGTATCTGGTTCTTTGACCTAAGGTGCATCGGTAGTTCACCTTAAGAGTGTTATAGTTTGACTACACCATGACTCGATCTCCTAGCCATTCGGAACTTTGAGGTGTATGTTGGCTATAGCATGTTCATTGTAGGAATTTGATTGCACCAAGATGGAATCTATCTACCTTGGTGGATGAGGAGCAGCCCTTAATCATCTTGAGAATCAAGTCCATAAGTCCATGGCCATGGCAGAGAGTGAAATAATAGAAAGAGTTTCTACTAAGGTTTTCACATCGGACTTGAATCAAATGATTAAATCATATGATAGAAATTAGGGTTTGACGAGTTCACCCTAACCATATTTTGATCGGGACTCAAGATAGAAGAACTTAATCACACAAGTAGCTGCACCAAGAGGTTCATTTTCAGTTTTGATGGGTTGCCACCGTATACTACTAGGTGTCACTGGTGGATTTTGAAAGCAATTAGAATAATTTAGATGATCGATCATTCTAGTTGTCTGAATCAGAAGAGTATTGATCCATCGAAAGGAGTTTCGATGATGTTGATGATGGAGATCACTGCATATCCCATTACCATACAGAACTGAACCTAACTGGGTCACACAAACAAGGGTTTGGATTTGGATATCATCAATTGAACTAACCCAGTTCAATTGATTTGAATTGGATTCAATTAGGTTCAAGGAAATCGTGCTAGCACATGATTGAGCCTAACGTTCTCCTTTTTTTTTCTATCATAAAAGTTGTCTCGACTGAGCCAAATGAGTTTGTGCTCACTCAGATACTTTTACCTCATCTAACTGGAGCTTGTCCATGTCAGACAAGGATTGTCTTAATTTATGAGATAAATTTTAGACAACACCTACCATTTTCCATCACCTACTAATTCTTGTACTTTGACTTGGTCAAACGTTGACCTTTGACCCTTGGACATCTGCCCATGTGTCATGCACTTATTGAAGAGTAGATAGGAGCTTGTCCCCTCTCTAGAAATTAGAAAGGAAGGGGTGCACGCCTAGGATGGCGTGCGCCCATGGATAGGGATGCCTAGAGTCCCATATGGATGGGACTCCAGGTTGCTTCTTGGATTCAAACTAGGTGACCCTCACCTATAGACTTTGACCAGTCTTAGGCACCACCTTAGGATGAATCTATGGGTCTCTCATCTGATTAGATTAGGTGATGTCATCCCACCAATCAGATTTAGATCTGATTAAATGAAGCAACGTGATTGGCCGGGGTGATGTGGCACTGCATGGAGCAGCAGGGTCTATATAAAGACCTGTCTATGCCCCCTTTTCATAGACTTCTCTCCTAGCCATGCCCTAAGTCTGCTCCTCTCCCTCGTCTATGCCACCTTTCTAATCCTCTCTCTCCTCTCCATGCCCAAGGCAGTTGGGCTTCAGACTAGTGCGAGTCAAGCAAGAAAAGGCTGACGAAAAAGAAACAAGGCAGCACTGCTGCAAAGACGATGGGTGATCTTCAGAAGGAGTTTTGAAGATCCTCCAAATCAAATCCAGATCTGATTTTTGAAGAAAAGAAAGAGAAGGAGAAGATCTCAAGTGGATACTAGTAGAGGCCAGGCGCTTGCGTGGCTAGATCTAGAACCTCAGGGCTTCGACAGGATCATCAACGGGTAATCAGATTACCTAGAATCAAGGTAAAATTAATTTGATTTAATTTAATTTAATTTTTTTATTTATCAAATCATAAAATTAGATCTGAAAAGTGTTAGATCTGATTAGGATCTAAGAGGTGATTTTTGAAATATGCCTCTCGATCTAATCAAATCTGAACGAATCTGATCCAAAAAATTCAGGATTTTTCTTCACCACCGGCATCTGAGTCTCTATCGTCATCTACATCTTCAACATATGCTACTCCACCAACATTTGAGTGTACATTTTTATTATATTATTTATTTATTTATTAAATAGTATTTTGTACACTTATATATTTGCATAACATATTTTCATTATAGGTGCATCATCTAGTAGAAATATTTCATGGTCCCACACATTTGGTGCATGTGTGGAACCGTTAGCATCAGATGATGGTACAGTATGATCCGGAGGAAAGGCCAGTAGGGAAGACTGAATAGGAGATGCATTCCTTTTTTGGAGTGCTTGTGAGGTGGTCAGATATTATTCTCGTAGAGCCTAGAGATTGGTAATTGATGGATGATACTGTCATGGACCAGATGTGAGAGGAGATATGGGTAAGTGCATCTTAATTATATTTATGCATTTTACATGTTTACATTATGTTTGATTAGAATAATTTTGTAACTGACTTTTGATAACTTTGTACAGAGGAGGTATGACTTTCCTGATCATGAGAGAGCTCAAGATGCCCGACTGAAGAAGATCAAAGAGTTCTATTGGGGCTATAAGGTCAAGCTCCATAGAGGATGGCTCGAGCATCGACGAGACACTTCAGAGAAGCTTGTTCCTTGGATACAGGACTGTCCTCTGAGTCAGTGGGAGAGGATGGTTACACATTGGAGGAGCCAGGTGTTTGAGATAAAATTACTAACTTTTAAATTTTTCAATACGGTTAAAGTTATATTTAAATATTTTTTAAGTATTTATTATTTATTTGAGTACTTGTTAGGCTACCTTCCATCAAAACCAGGAGAACCAGGTAGCCCAGAAGTATACGCACACTCTCAGCCATGAGTCTATGGCCAATCGTGTGCATAGAGAGGTAATGAATTCTAAATCTTACTAGAGAAATTAAATTAATATATTTTTTTTATTTTTGATAAATTGATCTATTGTTATAGCTGATGAGAGATTGACTGATGCTTAGCCATAGCGAGATCTTCCGATCCAGCCATACGGACAAGAAGGACAGGCCGATGAACGCCACGATCGAAAGAATTTTTATAAGTACTAAATATATTAGTATATATAATTAGTATTATAGCATTTGTTATAATATTTTATTTGCATTTACAATTATAGGAATAGTTAGATGCACTCGCAAGCGAGGGCCTGGAATCTCTTGCCCCCATGACCATCTATCTCAGGTCTTAGGGTCTGAGCACTCTGGGAGGATCCGATGCAAGCTCGGACATACGCCGACTAGCTATTGATCAGAGGCGAGTGTCTCTTCACAGGCTTTCGATGTTGTCAGTCAGGAGGAGCTTAAGGCGGCGTTGGCATGGGCAGATCATGCTACGACGTGGGCAGATCAGGCTGAGGAGCGCACATCTTATTTGAAGGACATCGTGAGAGACATGATGTCGATGCTTAGCATGCATTTTGGAGGTACCTTCATGGGCTTTGAGGATATGTCGGTGCGCATTTCAGCTCCAGCTCCTCCAGCTCAGGTACTGGCTCCAGCTCCAGCTCCAGCTCGTGCTCCATCTCCTGGGGATGACGATGATGTAGATTTAGAAGATTTTTGATATATTTTTTAAAAAAATATTATAATAAATTTTATTTGGTAATAAAATTTTAGCATTTTAGAAATATTTTTATGTTTATAATATTTTTTTGGGTTATATATCTCTACATTTATCAGGTAAAATATATAAAAAATTAAAAATTTTATATTTTTTTAATTATTTAAAAGCTACGACAGTTGTTGTAACGTGCCAACCACTACCGTAGGCAATGTGTCAATTGCTGCATTAGAACTATGAAAGCGATTAACCACTTCCATAGACAAGCCTATGGTAGTGGTTCCATAACCACTGCCATAGATTGGTCTATCATAATGGTTCTATAATTGCTGCCATAAACAAGCCTATGGTAGCGGTTTGAAAACCATCGGAATAGGTGTCTATGGCAGCGGTTTCCATAATCACTGTAACAACCACTGCCATAGACCTACGGCGATGGCTGTAGTGGTAGTGGTTAGCTAACCGCTGCCATGTCCAATAGTAGTAGTTTTTTGGACTACGACAGCAGTTATATATCACTACCGTAGCCCATTTCTATAGTAGTATGGGATTGACCCCTCCACGTGTTGGAGCAAGTGCATTACTGTATTTTAATTTAGCAAATCCTCGGCTAGGATGGTCCATATGATGGACAATGAATTTTGAAATACACTATGGATGAATTTTAAGATTGATAGTAAATCCTAGATCATCTTTTGAGCATCGAGGTCAAGAGAATGAATTATACGGTAACCATATGCCATAGGTTCATCATTATTACATTATAACTTTTCGACCTATCCGAACGTCGGGTACCATGCTAGATGATCACATCGATTGGTATAGAAAATTAGTTCTTATACTACCAGTTTAGGATTCGAACCTATGGGGTCACACACAATAGGAGTTCCTACCTGATCTGATGGCTGATCAAAAGTTTCAATAGTCTTGAACTCTGTGGTCTAGAGTTTCACTAGACTGGAACTCATGACCTGGAGTCTCACTGGACTAGAACTCTATCTTTGTGGATCCCACTGAATTGAAACTCAGAGTCCTACTTATCTGAAACTCTCCGATCAAGAGTTTTACTGATCTGGGACTCTATGATCGTGAGTTCTATTCATTTGGGATACTGGGGTCAAGAGTTCCACTGGATTAGGATTTTCCATGAGTTTCATGTTGATAGGACTCTATTGCCCAGACACCCATCCGATTGGAATTCTATATTTTTTAGAGGATTAATTAATAATTTAATTACTAATTAGCTTAATTTGATTGAGTGATGAAGATTTGATCAAGTTCGATCGAATTGGATTTGATTGAGTTTGATCCGATCAAGTCGTGAGATGACCTAATCGCTATGGGATATTTGATCCTAATTTAATTAGGAGATGGATCTAATTAATTTTTAATTTGATTAAAAATTAATTATATTGGGTTAAGCCTAATTTGGTTAGATTTAATCTGGTCTAATTGATTTGGTTGAAACCAATTTAGACCAAGTCAAATGAGATTTGAATTTAAATTCTTCCTAGCACCCACCATATTTGACTTTTCCACCTTGACCCACATCCCATCTATTTTCTACGTAAGTTTTTCTCATGTAGAAGAGAGGTATCTATGCTCCTTCTCATCTACCTTTGACTTGCTCTAAGGGTTGGACCAATTCAAAGTAGGTTGAATTTTGAATTCAACTTGATTTGTTAGTGTTTGAAACCAATCCTCCCTCTCATCCTTATCTCTATGCCTCCCTTTTGTTTTATCATATTTTTCTTAGAGAAACCAAAATGTCCACACATAGAAGGAGAGTCCTTCTACATGTTAAACACCTGGGAGGGGGCATTGGATAAGGATAAGAGCTCACTTGATTTTTGTAATCAAGTGAATGGTTCAAACATCCTAACCTCCCTCTCAACCCATGCGGAATTCTCCTTGGTTGTCACTAATTTAAAAAGTGTTTTCAGATGGGTGTACATGGGTTTATGTGAAGGATTAGAGAGGGGCATGGGAAGGTTTCTTTGTGAGAGAAAATTAGAGCGGGGTGCATCTATCTAGGGTGGAAAAGTCAAACATGGGTTTCCTTTGCTAGATTTCTTCTCTTATGCTTTTTTCTTGTTTCTCTTTGGACCCCCATTCATATATTTTTAGGAGTGGGTGTATGATAGAGATGAGTTTCCTTCTCTTGTGAAAATTTATTTCATGGGAAAATTACAAAGAGAGTGGGTGTGAGAGAGTTTTCGGGCATCAGGATTTTCAATGAGTGCAAAACCCTAGAGTTGAGACTCTAGGGTCGGGTAGAGAGATCGAGTTCTGTGAGCATTGGATCGCCACCAAATTTAAAATACTACTTCATCATCTTTTGAAGCACATGTTCTGATTTTCTAGAGTATCTAGGAGATCAAAAAGAAGGTGATCAATTAGATCGATCGAGATCAGCCATCGAAGGTCTAGGCGAGGAGCTAGCACTCCGATGGAGCTAATCAGGATCAGAAGCTCCATGTGGACCATCCATAGAGGCTAGATAAGTGTGTGGCTATAGCACGACACCATAGCTTCTTTTGATAGATTTAGATCATGGAGATCAGCTATCCGCACATAGGTATCGAGTTTTGAACTCGAATTGATTAGCAAATACGATTTACTGATCGATCGCATTTAAATTTTAAATTACATATTAGCATGTCTAGATCCTGAGTAGGATAATTGATATGATCAATGCATGCTATAAAATTAATATTTGATTAATTTTAGCTTTCACTACTATAAATTTTTGAAAAAGTTTTGAATTGCATGTTATAAACCCTACTCGATTCCCTTCAGCTCTTACTATCAAAAAATCCACCTATGCCTTGGACTATCTCAGGTATCGTCTTGCAGCCATAGTTAATGTTATTATTCCTTCAACTAGCACAGCATCGCCAGTGAAGCCTACCAATGGAGAGTTCATTGGTCTCAGGCGGTTATTAGGTATGGACATTTTAGAGAAAGCATCATAAAACAAAACATCAGCAGAGCTTTTATTATCAATAAGAATGCAGCATACATCATAATCTATAATGTTTAAAAAAACTACAACCACGTCGTTATAAGAGAATTGAACCCCTTGAGTATCTTCTTTAGTGAAAGCTATGGGATCTTCAGTCCTCTGCCTCTTCGCTGGCTCTGTCGATCTAGTGGTCTCTTTCCATCGAAGTCCCCCAAAGATGGTGTTTATAATGCCATGGGACAACTGATCTCCTTGCTGCTCCTTCCTCCTTGGTGGTTCTGGCTGTGGCAACACCCTTGGCCGATCCTTCCTTCCTTCAAGCTGACATCGTAGAAATTGATCGAGCTGGCCTCATCTGATGAGCTTCTCGATCTCATCTTGGAGCTGAATACATTCTTCAGTATCATGACCATGGTCATGATCGTAGAGGCAGTATTTATTGGGATTGTGCCTACTAGGGTGAGTGCACATCCTCTCTAGCCTCGGTAGTTGCTTCTTAATTTTCATTAACACTTGAGTCTTTGGGGCATTAAGGGGGCATAGTTATGGAATCTTCTAGGGGGAGAGTTCCACCGCGCCTTTCGATCGGGACTCTTTTGTCGACAAGCTCGGGGAGGAGTCCGAGCTCATCTATGCTTAGGATGAGTTTAGGAGCATGGCCGATCTTCACTCAGCTTCTCTTCAACTGCAGGCTTGCTAGAATTGCCCGTCTATCACTCTCTCATGGCTTCTTCATCCTTCATCTTGAAGGCTTCTTCAACTCAGGCATAACCTTTTGCTCAAGCTAGCAAATCAGCAAAATTCTTGGGGTATCTCTTCTCCAGAGAAAATAGAAGATCATTTCTTTTGAAGGCTGCCTTTCAGCGTGGCCATAGCAACAGATTAGTCTATATTTTGGACCTCTAGTGCAGTGGCATTAAAGCGGCTGACATAAGCTCGGATGGACTTTTCTTTCTTCTATTTGATGTTGATGAGGAAGTTTGAGCCATGTCTGAGATGTCGACTACTAACAAAATGAGCTGCAATTGATGGCTCATTTGGTTAAAGAAGAAGATCGTACCCGACTTCAGTGTCGAGTATCAATTTCTTGCTACTTCCTTCAGAGTAGATGGGAAGGCTCGACATAAGATGGTGTCTGGTGAGCCACGGAGCAGCATCATAGTTCAGAAGGCCTTCAGATGGTTGATCAGAATGGTGGTCCCATCATAGCTCTAGAATTGAGAGAGTTTGAAGTTCGGTGAGATCGACTCCTGCATGATTCATTGGAAGAAAGGAGGGTCGATGCAAATAACATCGCCATGGGTGAGGGGAGCATGGCAGAGTTCCTCAATCCACTGGTTTATCTTCCAAAACCTCTGATCCAAAAGGTCCTCTTGATCATGGATCTTGAGTGTCTTTTAGCAGAATGGAGGTAGGAATCCTCTAGGGGTGGAGTCATGATCTGAACAAGGGCTTTCCGCTCTCTATTTTCCATTTCCAAGGGGCGCCTTATGACTAACCCAAGTGGACCATCCCAACACTAAATTTTGATATTTTGGTGAAGCTTTCTCTGGCTAAACTGATGTTGGTGGTTGTTGCTGTTGCATGGCCTACACTAATTCAGTGAGACCCTTGACATGTTGGATCAGCAAGTTGATTGCTCTACGTCCACCACTGCTGTAGGTGGAGGAGCCTGGGATGCCAGAGATGAAGTCGAAGCTAATAGATCTAGATGAGATATGGCCATGAAGGTGGTAGATTGCCTAGTTGATGCCTTCTTAGGTGGCATCTTTGCCAAATTGGTCGGAGAAAAAAAACTTTGAAGAAGAAGAAGAATCTTTATCGAGTACTCCTTTAAGAACAAGGGACAGACCCTTCCTCTAGCACCAATTTTGTTGGTGCAAAATCTAGTTGACACTGGAATGGAGCCAGAGCTAGAGATGTTGAGGTCACCGTCGGTGACCTACAAAACAAAATCCTATCTGAAGTCAGGGGTGGTGGTGGCTCTTGCAGGTCCCTTCGATGATCAAATCAGCTCTTCTAGCCAATAGAAATGGAGTACTCAGAGAGCTTTTGAGTAGAGTTTAGAGGTTAAAGAGGAAACATATCTAGAGGATCCCTTAAATAGATGGAGTCTATAATAAATTGATGGTGACAGTCATAACTACCTGGTAGTGGGCCGTACAGGGCCACATGAAGTTTGTTATGGAGGATAGTATCCATTATCATGATGTGCCAGTCTGTTGGAATTTAATAGTTAAAATTTTGAAGAAATGGCTATAAGCGGTGAAGAACTTTACATCATAGTAGTTCAAGAGAGGTTCGGATGTCCCTAAGATCATCTATGTGTTGACTGTTATTTGCTGTATGAAGAATTGATGCCGAGGTCCTTCTAGTGATAGAGAGAAGTTCGACTGAAAGGAACCCTTTGGACTGCTGGAAGGAGTCCGAAAGGAGTTTGACTAGAGAAGTCTGGCTAGAGTTCGATTAGAGCAGTCTGGATTGAAGGAGTCCAAAAAAAGTTTAACTGGAGGAGTCCAGCTTGAAGGAGTTCGAAAGAAGGAGTCCAACTTGAAGGAGTCTAGCTACAGTTCGACTAGAAGAGCCCGACTCGAAGGAGTCCATAAGGAGTTTGATTGAAGGAGTCCGGCTTGAAGGAGTTCAACTAGATGAGTTCGGAAGGAGGACGTCCATTTTTGGACCATCCTAAGACAAGACACCAAGTCGGACTTCGGTAGGAGCGGGTTTAACTCCAACATATGGTTTCTTGGTCCAGGATGATGATCCTATCGAGCTCGATGAGAATGATGAGGATCCGACCACCTATATGGATGCAATGCAGAGACCTGATTCCAAAAAATGGCTTGAGGCCATGAAATCCAAAATAGAGGATATAAAGGTCAATGATGTATGGACATCGGTTGACCCATCCGAAGGGGTTAAACCCATTGGGTGTAAGTAGGTCTTCAAAGGAAGGAAGGGCATAGATGGAAAGGTGGAGACCTACGAAGAAAAATTAGCATTTTCTGCCATAAGATCATTCAGATCTGATTAGATCTGAAGCAGATTTTTTTCAAAAGTTCTATTCAATCCAATCAAATCTAAGAGTTCTCAGATCTGATCTTAATGATCTGATATTAAATATAAAATTAAAATTAAAATAGAAAATAACTCTTGTACCTGATTAGGGTAAACAAGTTACCCTACCGATGATCCTGATGCTCTTGAGGTCCTGGATCAAGCCATGCATGTGCCTAGCCTCTACCAGAGTTCACTCATGCTGGATCTGGATGCACTCTCCTTCTGGATCTGATGTCAAAAATTTAGATTAGATCTGAATTTCTATAGCCTTCAAAACAACTTTTGAGGCTGCGCCCGATCTCTTGATGTAGAACACCCGATCGCAATCTTTGCTTCTGCTTTCTTCAACTTTTGAAGGTTGAACTTGTGCTCAATTTGGTATGGACGTTAAAAGAAGGGAGAGGAGAAATAGAGGCGGCATGGAGATGATTTTGTGGCAGCCTTTCGGCATAGGAGATGGATTCTATCAAACCCTAGGGTGCAGGGTCTTTAAATAGACCCTGCGCCAACTCTAGAGGCCAATTTGATCAAGTAATCTAATTGCTTGATCAATCTGAAATCCCATCAGATTCTCCACATTAAAACCCTGGTCTCTTCCTAGTTTTATTGCCCAAAAACCCCTTAGAGATGCCACACAAATTATATAAGAGAAGAGGGGTGGCGTGGGGTCTCATCTCCTAGAGTTTGATCCATATCAAACTCTATCCACCGATCTCCCTCTTCTGCGCATGCTATATGGGTGGGCCTACCTCCTCTTGCATGAGAAATAACCTTGGGATGTGCACCATCTAAAGAAAATATAAGGGGTGCATGTCTCCCTTCTTTCTTTCATGCAAAGATTGGTCAATGTCCTGATAGAACCGAAAATGGTAGGTTGTGTCAGGAATTGGTAGGTGTTGTCTTATTTTCATCTGATAGATTAAGACAATCCTTTTCTGACCTGAACAAGCTCTAGTCAGACTAGAACAAAGCATTATAGGGTTTTTAGGTAATCCCAAATCAATTTATTTTAATCAAGATGAACCAAAAAAATCACAGAAGGAGAATGTTAGGCTCAATCATGTGCTAGCATAATTTTCTTGAACCTAATTGGATCTAATCCAAATCAATTGAACTGGGTTAGCCCAATTAATCACATCTAGACCCAAACCCTTGTTTGTGTGACCCAATTAGGTTTAGTTCCATATGATAATGGGATATGTTGCAATCTCAATTATTGACATCACTGAAACATCTTTCGATGGACCAGAACTTTTTTAATTCACATAATTAGAATGATCGATCATCAAGATCATTCTAATTGCTCCCAAAATCCACCAGTGACACCTAGCAGTATATGGTGGCAACCCATTAGAACTGAATACAAACCTCTCAGTGTAGCTACCTGTGTGATTGGGTTCTTTTATCTTGAGCCTTGATAGGATTAGGGTTAAGGTGAACTCGTCAAACACAACATCCATCATATGAGTTAATCATTCCATTTGAGTCTGATGTGAAAACCCTAATAGAAACTCTTTCTATTATCTTCACACTGTCATGGCCATGTGCTTATGGACTCGATCTCAAGATCATCATAGGGCTACTTTTCATCTACCGAGGTAGATAGATCTCCTATTGGTGCAATCAATTCCTACAATGAACATGCTATAGCAAACATACACCTCAAAATTTTGAATGACTAGGAGATTGAGTTATAGTGTAGTCAAACTATAATATCCTCAAGATAAATTGTCGGTGCACCTCAGCTTAAAGAACTAGACACACCACTACAAGATCCAGCTAGTCATCGATGAGAAGGTAGACTCTCTTATGACTGCTCAAGGTGGTCATGCTCAGTGCCCTCATTCTCTAACGAGTACTTGTACTCTCGCTCTAGTGTCTCCACACCGTAGACTCAAGTCTCATCTATCCTAAGAAAGTGATCATATACCAACCTTTCAGATCAATCACCATCCTCATGATGATCTTACGGTCGGGAGCAGTTTATGAGTTAATTATGAAAATTCATGTCTTAAATTTTCAACTCTTAAAAATATGAATTATCATTACCATTAACTCAAAGGATGTATCACAAACACCATGTACTTAATATAATAGAATAAAATAACTTTTTTATTGATTTATAGTCAAAATTATAAAATTATCTCTAGAAGTGTATTACAAGTGTCAGCCAATCTAGCTTCTAGGGCACACATCTAACAAACTTCCACTTGACCTAAAGCCAATTGGCTATAAATCTAAGTCCCATTTTCTCTTAGTGGGCTGTGATCTTCTGCTAGCTTAATAGCTTCGTTAGTGGGTTAGCTACATTGTCTGTAGTATCGACTCTCTTAACCTCGACATATCGCTTCTTAAGGTAACCATGGATGAGATGAAATCGCCGCTTGATGCGCTTGGATTTCTAGTAAGACCTCAGCTCCTTAGCTAATGCTATGGCACCATTGTTGTCGCAATACAGAGGGACAACATTCGATGGCATCACTCCAAGCTCTACGATGAACTTCTTGTACCAAAATTCTTCCTTCACAGCTTTCGATGCAGCAATGTACTTAGCTTTCATGGTGGAATTTAAGATCATGGTTTGCTTGGAACTCTTCTAGCTAACTGCACCATCATTGCATACAATCAGACTCCTAGATGTCGACTTTCGATCATCTATGTACTCAGTAATGTACTTTCGATCATGTTTTGCTTGGAACTCTTCCAGCTTCCTTCACACCATGGTGGAGTCTATGCATACCGCTAGACCTGGAGTTCTCCATTATCAAAGACTAGAAACATATCCTTAGTCTTTCTTAAGTACTTAAGAATATACTTCACAGAAGTCTAGTACTCTTCATCTGGATTCGATTGATACCTGCTCGTGACACTCACAGCATGGGTAATATCAGATCTTGTGCATAGCATGGCATACATGAGGCTCCCTATTGCCGAAGCATAAGGGATTTTGCTCATGCATTCAATCTCTTCAGGTGTGTTAGGACACATCTTCTTGAAGAGATGAATGCCATGTCTAAAAAGTACTAGACCCCTTTTGGAGTTTTTCATGCTAAACCTCTTTAGCATCTCGTCTATGTACATCTTTTGTGAAAGTCCTAGCATCCTATTTGGTCTATCTCTATAGATCTTAATTTTCAATATAAAGAATGCTTCTCCTAGGTCTTTCATAGAGAACTCCTTTGATAACCACATTTTGACTGTGGTCAACATGAAAATATTATTTTCAATTAGGAGGATGTCATCCACGTATAGTATAAGGAAGACAACAGCGCTCCCACTGATCTTTTTGAATACACATGATTTTTTCTCATTTTTGATGAAACCAAATGATTTGATTACATCATTAAAATGAGCATTCCAGCTCCAAGATGCTTGCTTGAGTCCATAAATGGCCTTTGCAACTTGCAGACCTTGTGATCACTATCACTAGATGTAAAATCAAGCGGTTGTTCCATATAGATATCTTCCTCAAGATATCTATTTAAGAATGTCGTTTCCATGTCCATCTATTATATTTCATAATTAAAATAGGCTATAATAATAGGCAATATGCAGATGGATTTTAGCATGGTTACCAAAGAAAAAGTATCCTGATAGTCAATGCCTTCACGTTGACTATTCTCTTTCGCTACTAGCCTAACCTCCAATGTCTCCATATTCTCATTTGCGCCTATCTTTCTCTTGTAGATCCATTTACACCCAATAGGTACTATACCTTCAGGTGGATCTACCAAGGTCCAAACTTGGTTTAAGCATATTGAGTCAATTTTTGACTTCATTGCCTCAAATCACTTCTTGGAGTTGATATCTGATATCACCTCATCATAGGTCTTGGGATCATCACTATGGACCCCATTTCTTGTGAGAACCATTTTCTCAACATCCTTTGAAATAGTACCTAAGTACCTTTTAGGAGGACGAAAAATCCTAGTTGATTTTTGAGGTGGAGGAGGTAGTGTTTGGATTGACTCTAATTGATTGGGTTCCCTAGGTTCCTTAGCTCCTTGCTCTTCAGAGACCTTTTCCTCAAGCCTAATCTATCTTTCGATGCTACCATCTTGAATAAACTATTTTTCAAGAATAATGGCATGTTGACTCATAATCATATTGTTGTCTTCTAGAAGGTAGAAATAATATCCTAATGACTCTTTAGGATATTCTATAAACCGAGGTCTAAAGGACCTAAACTCTAATTTGTCCATCTATTGTTTCTTAACATGGGCCAGACAATCCCAAATCTAAGGTGATTCAAACTTGGTTTCTTACCATCCCATATCTCATACAATGTGGTAGAAACGATTTTAGAGAAACCTTGTTTAATAAATAAATTACAATCATTAGACTATGTCTCCAAAGAAAATTAGGAAGGTCCGTAAAGCTCATCATGGATTGGACCATATCTAATAGAATTTGATTTCTCCATTCTGAAATCTCATTGAGTTGAGGCATTCCAGGTGGAGTCCATTGAGAGACTATGTTATTTTTCTTAAGATAGTTTAGAAATTCCTAACTAAAGTATTCACCTCCTCAATCTAATCAAAGAATCTTAATGGGATTTTTGGCTTTCTTTTCTATTTCATGTCTGAATTTTTTAAACTTTTCAAAGACTTCAGACTTGTGTCACATCAAATATACATACCCATACCGAGATAAATCATTAGTAAAGATGATGAAGTAGACATAATTGCCTCTGATCGGCACATCAAATGGACTGCACACATCTATATGCACCAGGGCAAGTAGGTCTGTGGCTCTTTGCCCATGTTCTACAAAAGGTAGCTTGGTCATTTTGCTATGAAGGCATGATTCACAAATCAGATATGACTCGAAAGTCAACGGACTCAATAATCCAATTTTTTTTAATTTGTTAACCCTATCTTTTGCATTTGACCTAGCATAAGGTGCCATAGATACCTATTGTTTAGACTATCCCTAGGTTGCTTTGGTCTTATGGCATTCATGTTTTGCTCGATATTGAATATAGAAACATCAAAATGTAACTGATAGAGATCATTAATCAGAAAATCACTTATAATTTTATTTCTTTCAAAAAGAAAATTACAATGATCTTTAAGAAAACTAATTACATAGTCTTCCTATGTTAAATAAGAAATAAAAATCAAATTCTTGCTTGCTGCAAGCACAAAATAACAGTCCCTAAATACTAGATCTAATCCTGATGGTAGTCGAAGAGGATAGGTTCCCACGGCCATAGTAGCAACTCTTACTTCATTTTCGATGCGTAGGATCATCTCACCATCCCTCAGCCTCCTGCTCTCCTTAAGATGCTACATAGAAGTGCACAAGTGAGCACTAGAACTAGAGTCAAGCATCCAACTGGATGCAGAAGAAATCATAAGATTAGATCCTATTATGAGCATACCTCTAGAAGGACCTACCTTCTTTTTATTCTTCAGGCTGGCCAGGTATAAAGGGCAGTTCTACTTCCAATGGCCATCTATATTGCAATGAAAATACTTTTCTTTATCAGCGGCCTTCTTCTTTGGCTCTTCCTTCTTCTTCTTTCCTCCATCTATCTTTTTCTTCTTCGTAGACTTCTTCTTCTTTCCAAGACTTTCTTTTGGAGAAAGTCTACTCCACAGCAAGCACTGAACCCTTTGAACCATTCAAAGAAAGCTCAGCAGTAACTAGCATATTTTTTAATTCAGCTAAGGTACATTACAGCTTATGCATATGGAAGTTTATGATAAACTATCCATATGCATCAGTCAAGGACTACAAGATCACATCAATTTGCAAGTCCCTATCGAGCTTGACACCGAGCTTCTTAAGCCCTTTTAAGTCCTTGATCATCATCAAACAATGATCTTGGACCAACTGCCCATCATGCATTTGAGCCTTAAATAGTCTTCTAGTGACTTGATAGTTGGCTGTGCAACTCTCCTCACCAAACAACTCTTGTAGGTGAGCCAACATTTGGTGAATAGTCTTAATGTCCTCATGTTAGCGCTAAAGCTCATCAGACATTGAGCTCAACATGTAGTACCTAGCTTAATTATCTTCATCCATCTATTTTTTTTAGAGATGCTCTCTGCTCGGTGGATGGATGGACTGGTAAGGTGGAGGGTTTCTGGTCCAATACATGAGTCAGCTTTTCGAAACCCAAAATAATTTTATAGTTTCAAAGCCAATCTTTGTAATTGGGTTTGGTTAGTCTGTGGATGTCCAGGATATGGGCTAGTGGGTTGGACACAGATATTTTTCTATAGAGAGTTAAAGTTTCTAGTTAGATTTTATAATTAGACTTGACTAATTTATTTAGAAGTTTTATTTTTAAATAAATTAGGCTCTTGTAAGTGCAACAACTAGCATCACCTCGCTCAGATACCAAATTATAGACCCACCAACTGGCATCACCTCACTCTAATACCAATTGAAGAAACCATGATATCGCTCGAATACCAATCATCTTTGCCTGAGATTCTGGATGTAGCCACGCAAATGCCTGGCCTCTATTGGTATCCACTCAGATAGGATCTAGAGATCTTCTCCTTCTCAATCTGTACTCCAAAGATTAGATCTGAATTTGATCTTGAAGATCTTCAAAACATCTTTTGAAGATCGGGTGTTGTCTCTTGCAGTAGTGTTGTCTTCTTGCTTTCTTATTGCCTTTCTCTTGCTTGGATCGCACCAAACTGAAGCTCAAAACCTTTTGGGCATGAAGAGAAGAGAGAAAATCTAAAGGAGGCATGGAGAAGGAGAGAGAGGGGCTATGTAGCATGGATAAAGGGTAGAAGCTCTCAATATTGGGCGCAAACAGGATTTATATAGATCCTACTTCGCCATGCAGTGCCACATCATCCTAGCCAATCATGGTTCTTCATGTAATTAGATCTAAATCTGATTGATGAAATGACATCATCTGATCCGATTAGATTAGAGTCCCTTATAAACCTCCTTAGGTGGCGCCAAGATTGGTCAAAGAAGAGTCTTTGGCGCCACCCAAGTAGAGAGGATGAAGCAACTAGAGTTCCATCCGTATGGGACTCCAATCTTTATCCTCTTTAGGTGCATGCCTCCCTAGGCGTGCGTCCCCTCCTTTTCCTCCTTTTAGTAGGGGGACAAAGCCCCATCTACTCTCCTATGGGTGCATGATACATAGGCAGATGTCTAAGTATCAAAGGTTAATGTTTGACCAAAGTCAAAGAACAAGATTTAGGAGGTGACGGAAAATGGCAAGTGTTGTCTCAAATTTATCTTATAAATTAAGATAATCCTTTTCTAATCTGGACAAGCTCCAGTCAGACCAAGTAAAGGTTCTTGAGTAAGCCCAAACATATTTGGCTCAGTCGAGACAACTTTTAATGATTATTAAAGGAGAATATCAGGCTCAATCATGTGCTAGCATGATTTTCTTGAACCTAATTGAATCTTATTCAAATCAATTGAACTGGGTTAGTCCAATTGATGATATCTAGATCCAAACACTTATTTGTGTGATCTAGTTAGGTTCAATTTTATATGATAATGGGATATGTCATGATCACTATCATTGCCATCATCAAAACACCTTTCGATGGATTAGAACTTTTCTGATTTAGACAACTAGTATGATTGCTCATTCAAATCATTCTAATTGCTCCCAAAATCCACCAATGACACCTAGCAGCATATGGTGGAAACCCATCAGAATTGAAAATGAACCTCTCGATGTAGTTACCTGTGTGATTAAGTTCCTCCATCTTGAGTCCTGATCGGATTAGGGTTAAGGTGATCTTGTTAAACCCTAATTTCCATCATATGAATTAATCATTCGATTCAAGTCCGATGTGAAAACTCTAATAGAAACTCTTTCTATCATTTCACTCTACCATGGCCATGGGCTTATGGACTTGATTCTCATGATCATCATAGTGCTGCTCCTTATCTACCAAGGTAGATAGATCTCCTATTGGTGCAATCTAATTCCTGCAATGAACATGCTATAGCCAACATACACCTCAGGATTCCAAATGGCTAGGAGATTGAGTTATTGTGTAGTCAAACTATAACACCCTCAAGGTGAACTGTCGATGCACCTCAGATCAAAAAATCAGACACACCACTACAGCTTCGAGCCAATCATTGACGAGAAGGTAGATTTTCTGATGACTGCTCGAGGTGGTTACGCTCAGTGCCCTCATTCTCTAACAAGTACCTATACTCTCGCTCTGGTGTCTCTACACCATAGACTCAAGACTCATCTATCCGAAAGAAGTGATCGTACACCAACCTTCCAAATCATTCACCAGCCTTATGATCCTATGGTCGGAAGCATTTTATGAGTTAATAATGAAAATTCATGTCTTAAATTTTCAACTCTGAAAAATATGAACTATCATTACCATTAACTCAAGGGATGTATCATAGATACTTTCAAATACATATTATGGTAGAAAATAATCCATTTTATTATTTATAGTCAAAATTATAATTTTGCCCTTAGATGTGTTTTACAAGTGTTAGCCAATTCTGACTTCTAGGGCACACATATCTAACAAACTCCTACTTGACCTAAAGCCAATTGGCTATAAATTAAGTCCCATCTTCTCAAGGTTAGCTTCGATCTTCTGCTGGTCCAACGACTTTATAAGTGGGTCTGCCGCATTGTCTGTGGAGTTGACTCTCTTGACCTCGGCATAACCCTTCTCGAGGTAATCATGGATGAGGTGATATCACCACTCGATTTGCTAGGATTTCTGATGAGACCTCAGCTTCTTAGCAAGGGCTATGGCACCATTGTTGTCACAGTAGAGAGGAATGGCATCTGATGGCATCACTTCAATTTCTGTAGTGAATTTCTTATACCAGAATGCCTCCTTCACAGCTTTTGATGTAGTGATGTACTCTATTTCCATGGTGGAATCTGCTTTCACTGTCTGCTTGAAACTCTTCCAACTGACAGCACCACCATTACACACAAATAGACTCCCAAATGTTGACTTTTGATCATTTATATTGGATATAAAATCTGAGACTGTATACCCTTGGACTTAGAGTTCTCCATTACTAAAAACCAACAACATATCCTTAGTTCCTCTCAAGTACTTAAGGATACATTTCACAGAAGTCCAGTATTCTTCACCTGGATTCGACTGATATCTGCTCGTGACACTCACAGCATGGGCTATATCAGATCGTGTACATAAGATGACATACATAGGTCTCCCTATTGCTGAAGCATAAGGGATCTTGCTCATGCATTCTATCTCCTCAGGTATGCTAGGGCATATCTTCTTGGCGAGATGAATGCCATGTCTGAAGGGTACCAAACCCCTCTTAGAGTTTTCCATGCTAAACCTTTTTAGTACTTCCTCTATGTACATCTTCTGTGAAAGACCTAGCATCCTATTCGATCTATCTCTATAGACCTTAATTCCTAGAATGAAGGATGCATCTCCTAGGTCTTTCATGAATAATTTTTTTGATAACCATGTTTTAACTATGGTTAACATGAAAATATCATTTCCAATAAGGAAGAAATCATCCACATACAGTACGAGGAAGACAATAGCGCTCCCACTAACCTTTTTGAAAATACATAGTTTCTCTTCATTTTTGATGAAACCAAATAATTTGATCACATCATTAAAATGAGTATTCCAGCTCTGAGATGCTTGTTTAAGTCCATATATGGACCATTGCAGCTTGCATACTTTGTGATCAGCATCATTGGATGTAAAACCTAGTGGCTGTTCTATATAGATATCTTCCTCAAGGTATCCATTTAAAAATGCCATTTTTATGTCCATTTGCCATATTTCATAATCAAAATAGGCTGCAATAGCAAGCAATGTGTGGATGGACTTTAACATAGCTACAGGCGAAAAGGTATCCTGATAATCAATGCCTTCGCGCTGACTATATGCTTTTGCCATTAATCTAGCTTTGAATGTCTCCATATTTTCATCTGCACCAATCTTTCTCTTGTAGATCCATTTACACCCAATAGGTACTATACCTTTTGGTGGATCTACCAAGGTCTAAACTTGGTTTGAGTGCACCGAGTCAATTTCTGACTTTATTATCTCTAACCATTTCTTGGAGTCGATATCTGATATCGCCTCATCATAGGTTTTGGGATCATCACCATGAACCCCATTACCTATGAGGAATATTTTCTTTACTTCCTCTAAAATAGTACCTAAGTACCTCTCAGGAGAACGAAAAATCTTTTTCGATCTATGAGGTGGAGGAGGTAGTGATTGTATTGGCTCAACCTGATTTGGTTCCATGGGATCCTTAGCTCGTTGCTCTTGTGAGACTTTCTCCTCAAGCTTGATCTGCTTTCCAATGCCACTATCTTGAATAAACTATTTTTCAAAAAAGATGGCATGCTAACTCACAATCGCATTATGGTCTTCTAGAATATAAAAATAATATCCTAATGACTTTTTAGGATATCCTATAAATCGAGCTCTAAAGGACCTATACTCTAACTTGTCCACTTGTTGTCTTTTGACATGAGCCAGATAATCTCAAATTTTGAGATGACTCAAACTTAGTTTTCTTACCATGCCATATCTCATACCACATGGCAGGAACGATTTTAGAGGGAACCCTATTCAGTATATATTTAGCAGTTAACAAACTATGTCCCCAAAGAAAATTAGAAAGGTCTGTGAAGCACATCTGGATTGGACCATATCTAATAGGGTCCGATTATTCCATTCTGAAATCCCGTTGAGTTAAGATGTTCTAGGTAGAGTCCATTGAGAGATTATGCCATTTTGCTTGAGATAGTCAAGAAATTTTTGACTAAGGTATTCACCTCCTCGATCTGATCGAAGAACCTTAATAAATTTTTCAGTTTACTTTTCTACTTGATATCTGAATTTCTTGAACTTTTAAAAAGCTTCAGCCTTGTGTCTCATAAGATACATGTACCCATACCAAGATAAATCATCGATAAAGGTTATGAAGTAGATAAAGTTGCCTCTAGTCGGTATATCAAATGGACCGCATACATCAGTATGTACTAGAGCTAGTAGATCTGTGGCCCTTTCCCCATATCCCACAAAAGGGAGCCTAGTCATTTTACCATGAAGATATGATTCATAAATTAGATATGACTCAAAAGTCAATGGACTCAATAGCCCGATTTTCTCCAATTTGTTAACCCTATCTTCTACTATATGACCTAACCTTAGGTGCCATAGATACCTATCATTTGGACTATCCCTAGGTCATTTTGATCTTATGGCATTCACATTTTGCTCGACATTAAAGATAGATACATTAATATGTAACTGATAGAGATTGTTAATGAGGAAACCACTTGCAATTTTATTTCTTTCATAAAGAATATTACAATGGTCCTTAAAAAAACTAATTACATTGCCTTCTTGTGCTAAACATGAAAAGGAAATTAAATTCCTACTTGCAGCAGGCACATAGTAACAATCCCTAAGTACTAAATCTAAGTCAGATGGTAGTCGAAGAGGGTAGGTTCCCACAGTCACAGCAGCAATCCTTGCTCCATTTTTGTTGCGTAGGATCATCTCACCATCCCTCAGCCTCCTACTATCCTCAAGATCCCGCATGAAAGTGCACAAATAAGCACTAGAATTAGAGTCAAGCATCCAACTGAATGCAGAAGAAACCATAAGGTTAGATTCAATAACGAGCATACCTCCAGAAGGATCTATCTCCTTCTTATTCTTCAGGATGACCAATATATAGGGCAGTTCTGCTTTCAGTGGCCATCTATGTTACAATGAAAATACTTTTCTTTGTCAGCAGCCTTCTTCTTCAGCTCAGCCTTCTTCTTCTTTCCACCTTCCACCTTTTGCCTTTTCACAGACTTCTTCTTCTATTAGAAGAGGTCCGTTTCATAGCAAGTACTGAGCCTTTAGAAACTTTCATAGAAAGCTCAGCGGTAACCAGCATGTTCATTAATTTGGCCAAGGAATTTTGAAGTTTATGCATGTGGTAATTCATGATGAATTGCCCATATGCATCAGTCAAGGATTGCAGAATAATATCATTCTGCAGATCCAAGTCTAACTTCACACCAAGCTTCTCAAGCTCTTCCATGTCCTTGATCATCATCAGACAGTGATCTTGGACTGACTGTCCCATCATGCATCTTAGCCTTAAAAAGTCATTTCGTGACTTGATACTTGGCTGCATGACTCTGTTCACCAAACATCTCTTGTAGGTGAGCCAACATTTGGCGAGCAGTCCCGATATCTTCATGTTGGCGCTGGAGCTCATCAGACATCGAGCCCAACATGTAATATCTGGCCTTATTATCTTCGTCTATCCATTTTTCCAGAGATGCTCTCTGTTCAACGGATGGACAGGGCTGGTAAGGTGGGAGGGTCCTGATCCAAAACATGTGTTAACTTCTCTGAAACCCAAAATAATTTTGATAGTTCCTGAGCCAATCTTGTATGGAGTTGGGTCCAGTCAGTCTATGTGTGTCCAGGATACGTGCCAGTGGATTGGACGCAGACATTTTTCCTATAGAGAGTCAAAGATTCTAGTTAGATACTGTAATTTTGACTTGACCAATTTATTTAGGAGTTTTATTTTTTTAAATAAATTAGCTCCCACTATTTTCTCAGGATCCCTACACTTTCCTCTGTAGAGATGCAAAAATCTCTATGATTAATGATTTCTAGTGGGTGGTGCAGGTCTCACCAACTGACTCATCACCTCACCTAACAGTTATTGGTGATGGGTTAGCCAATGAGTGAACAACTCTTGTCCAATGATTCTCTAATCATGGTGCACCCATGCTTGATCTCTAATTCATGAATCTCACCATGTCCGAAATATTGATTCACTCCTTAGTTAAGTCAGACCCACCATTTGCATAGATTGGATTTCCTAATTGAGTCTCTCACCGTATCCAAAATATTGAGCCCAATCTCATCCTCCAGCCCATAGCATCCAATGCCTAATAGACATGGTTGCATCATTCCCGGTGCAACTGAGCCACTGTGATCCAGTCGAGAACAATCAACCCTAGGGAAGGGCCCGCACATCTACAATGGTGGAAGACCTCAGACTTAATCTTTTCTTAGGAAGAATTGATTTAGGTCTCATTAAACTAGACTTGTCATAGTCATAACAATTATGACTAACCTAGTGGCATGGGTTAGCTTGGATTATTGACCACCTCAGATCAGGAACTGTGTCAACAGATATGGTCAGGTAAGTGAGACCGATGGAAGGAATATGCCATTAACTCGACAAGAATGCATTTGAGGTCGAGTAGCTTTCCAATTAAAAATCAGTCGATCGTATGTGCCAAACTTATCTTAGACACCAAATTGTTGAGCCAGAACCAATTGGGTTAGCCTACAATCCAGACTCTAACCTCTGAGCCTAATTAGGTCTTGCTTGATCGATGACTCATGTGATCAACCTTGATCCCAGACTTAATCCTATTAGGCTAGGTCAATTTAAGCACTCTTGATTGATCCCATCTAACCAACTCTTGATTCAGTTTGATCAACCACTAGACTTAATTGAGCTACCCAAGCCCGAACCTAATTTTATGAATGTCTTAGCTCTAAAAAATTTTAATTTTAGATCTAATATATTTCATAATCTTAATTCTTAACTAAGTTTAGGATTCATAAATAAAATATGCAAATAAATCCTAGGATTTCAGGATCTAGGATTTTGTAGAAAATAAATTTTTGATTTCTGATTAAGGATGAACGCGCAGCACCCCTACACATCATAAGAACACCCCATCAAATGGGAGGAGAGGGCCTTTAAACCCTTTTTTGTTCTTATGACCGGACGGCCAAGGGAACACCTTAATCAAAAATATGATGAATCTATAAAACTAGTTAGATCTACATATATATCACATATATAAAATTGATCTAACTTAAAAATATATTTTGCATACATCTCATGTATCATCTCATGTATCATATCATGCATATTTTTAAATCTAAATTATCTCATAAATATCTAAAAAATAAAATTTATATTTGATCATATCAAAATAAATTTATTCTAGACAACTTATGTAGAACTATTCTACTAACTAGTCTAAACATGCATCTATCATATCTCATATGATATTAAAATTAAATAAATTTATTTTTTATTTTTTAGATCTAATTATAATATTTATAATATCAAAAAATAGTAAATAAATAGATCTAAAATTATAGTTAATTAAATTAAAACTATGATCATCCTAGACTACATATAGAATAATTTTATTCCTAGTCTAGTCATGCATCTCATACATCTTAGATCTAGATTATTTAATTTTCTTAATTTTTGATTTTAGATCTAATAATATCTAATGTGATATTAAAAATCATCTAATTATTAGATTAAAATTATATTAAAATTAGATCTAAATAATTTTAAAATTTGGCTCTGATACCAGTTGAAGGAAAATCTCTATTTCTTGGGTCAGGTTCGTTCAGATCTGATTAAATCAAGAGGGATACTTCAAAATTTTTTTTTAGATCCAAATTAGATCTGAGACTCTTTAGATCTAATTTTATCAATCTGATAAAATAAAATAAATTAAATCAAATTTAATTATACCTTGTTGTGGGTAATCCTATTATCTAGTGATGATTCTAATGGTTGTCAGAGGTTCTAGATGTAGCCACGCAAGTGTCTGGCCTCTACTAATGTCCACTCGGGTAGGATATGGAGATTTTCTTTTTCTCAATTTATACTCCAAAGATCAGATCTGGATTTAATCTTGAAGATCTTCAAAACACCTTTTGAAGATTGGGTGTTGTCTCTTGCAACAGTGCTATCTTCTTGCTTTCTTGTTGCCTTTCTCTTGCTTGGATCGCCCCAAACTGAAGCTCAAAACCTTTTGGACATGGAGAGGAGAGAGAGAATCTGAAGGAGGCATGAAGAAGGAGAGAGAGGAGCTATATGGCATGGGCAAGGGCAGAAGCTCTCAATCTTGGGCACAGACATGGTTTATATAGACCCTACGGCGCCATGCAGTACCACATCATTCCGGCCAATCATGGCTCTTCATGCAATTAGATCTAAATCTGATTGGTGGGATGATATCATCTGGTTTAGTCAGATTAGAGTCCCTCACAAACCTCCTTAGGTGGCATTAAGACTGGTCAAAGAAGAGTCTTCAGTACCACCCAAGTAGAGAGGATGAAGCAACTGGAGTCCCATCCATATGGGACTCCAATCTTTATCCTCTTTGGGTGCATGCCTCCCAAGGCATGCACCCCCTCCCTTTCCTCCTTTTAGTAGGGCACAAAGCCCCATCTACTTTTCTATGGGTGCATGACACATGGGCAGATGTCTAAGTGTCAAAGGTCAATGTTTGACCAAAGTCAAAGAACAAGATTTAGCAGGTGATGGAAAATGGTAGGTGTTGTATCAAATTTAACTTATAAATTAAGATAACCCTTTTCTGATCTGGACAAGCTCCAGTCAGACCAAGTAAAGGTTTCTGAGTGATCCCAAATATATTTGGCTCAGTCGAGATAACTTTTAATGATTGTTGAAGGAGAATATCAGGCTCAATCGTGTGCTAGCATGATTTTCTTGAACCTAATTGAATCTTATTCAAATCAATTGAACTGGGTTAGTCCAATTCATGATATCTAGATCTAAACCCTTATTTGTATGACCCAATTAGGTTCAATTTTATATGGTAATGGGATATGTCATGATCTCTATCATTACCATCATCGAAATACCTTTCGATGGATCAAAACTTTTTTGATTCAGTCAACTAGTATGATTGATCATTCAAATGATTCTAATTGCTTCCAAAATCCACCAGTGACACCTAATAGCATATGGTGGCATCCCATTAGAGCTGAAAATGAACCTCTCAGTGTAGTTACCTATGTGATTAAGTTTCTCCATCTTGAGCTCCGATTGGATTAGGGTTAAGGTGATCTTGTCAAACCCTAATTTTCATCATATGAATTAATCATTCGATTCAAGTTCTATGTGAAAACTCTAATAGAAACTCTTTCTATCATTTCACTCTACCATGGCCATGGGCTTATAGACTTGATTCTCATGATCATCATAGGACTGCTCCTCATCTACTGAGGTAGATAGATCTCCTATTGGTGTAATCCAATTCCTATAATGAACATGCTATAGCCAACGGCTTTGTGAGTTTGTTAGATATGTGTATAACATCTAAAGGGCTTTGTGAGTATAACATAGATTTATAACATAAGATGTGTATAACATAAGATTTATACATCTATGTTAGATATGTGTGCCATATTGTCTATAAATCTATGTGACACCACAATTCCAATTGGATTTATAGCCAATTGGAATTGGAATTGTGGTGTCACATAGATCGAAACCCATCTAAAGGCGTAGATGTATAACATAGATTTATAGACAATAGATCTCCTATTGGTGTAATCCAATTCTTAAGATGGGTTTCGATCTTCTGCTGGTCCAGCGGCTTTGTGAGTAGGTCTGCCACATTGTCTGCGGAGTTGAGTTTCTTGACCTCAACATAACCCTTCTTGAGGTAATTACGGATGAGGTGATATCGCCGCTCGATGTGCTTGGATTTCTAGTGAGACCTTGGCTCCTTAGCAAGGGCTATGGTACCATTATTATCGTAGTAGAGAAAAATGGCATCTGATGGCATCACTCCAATTTCTATGGTCAATTTCTTGTAGTATAATGCCTCATTTGTAGCTTCTGATGTAGTGATGTACTCTACTTTCATAGTGGAATCTGCTATCACTGTCTGCTTGGAACTCTTCCAACTGACAGCACCACCATTGCACACAAACAGACATCCAGATGTCGAATTTTAATCATCTATATCAGACATAAAATCAAAGACTATATACCCCTGAACTTGGAGTTCTCCATTACCAAAAACCAACAACATATCCTTAGTTCTTCTCAAGTACTTAAGGATACATTTCATAGAAGTTCAGTGTTCTTTACCTAGATTTGACTGATATCTGCTCATGACACTCACAGCATGAGCTATATCTGGTGGTAAACATAATATGGCATTCAAGAGGCTCCCTATTGCTCAAGAATAAGGGATCTTGCTCATGCATTCCATCTCCTCAGGTGTGCTAGGGCACATCTTCTTGGAGAGATGAATGCCATGTCTGAAGGGTACCAAACCCCTCTTGAAGTTTTCCATGCTAAACCTTTTTAGCACTTTCTCTATGTACATCTTCTGTGAAAGACCTAGCATCCTATTCGATTTATCTCTATAGACCTTAATTCCTAGAATGAAGGATGCATCTCCTAAGTCTTTCATGAAGAATATTTTTGATAACCACATTTTAACTGTGGTCAATATAAAAATATCATTCCCAATAAGAAGGATATCATCCACGTACAGTACGAGGAAGACAATAGCACTCCCACTGATCTTTTTGAAAACACATGATTCCTCCTCATTTTTGATGAAACCAAAAAAATTGATCACATCATTAAAATGAGTATTCCAGCTTCGAGATGCTTGCTTAAGTCCATATATGGACCTTTGCAACTTGTATACTTTGTGATTAGCATCATTGGACGTAAAACTTAGTGGCTGTTCCATATAGATATCTTCCTCAAGGTATCCATTTAAGAATACCATTTTTACATCCATTTGTCATATTTCATAATCAAAATAGGCTGCAATAGCAAGCAATATGTGGATGGACTTTAACATAGCTACTGCCAAAAAGGTATCCTGATAATCAATGCCTTTATGCTGACTATACCCTTTTGCCACTAATCTAGCTTTGAATGTCTCTACATTTCCATCTGCACCAATCTTTCTCTTGTAGATCCATTTACACCAAATAGATACTATACCTTCTAGTGGATCTACCAAGGTTTAAACTTGGTTGGAGTGCATCGAGTCAATTTCTGACTTCATTGCCTCTAACCATTTCTCAGAGTCAATATTTGATATCGCCTCATCATAGGTTTTAGGATCATCACCATGAACCCCATTACCTACGAGGAATATTTTTTCTACTTCCTCTGAAATAGTACCTAAGTACCTCTCAGGGGAATGGGAAATTCTTTTCAATCTATGAGGTGGAGGAGGTAGTGATTGTATTGGCTCAACCGATTTGGTTCCATGGGTTCCTTAGCTCATTGCTCTTGTGAGACTTTCTCCTCGAGCTTGATCTATTTTTTAATGTCGCTATCTTGAATAAACTATTTTTCAAGAAAGATGGCATGCCGACTCACAATCGCATTGTGATCTTCTGGAATGTAGAAATTATATCCTAATGACTCTTTAGGATATCCTATAAATCGAGCTCTAAAGGACCTATACTCTAACTTATCTACTTATTATCTTTTTACATGATCTGGACAACCTCAAATTTTGAGATGACTCAGACTTGATTTCTTACCATGCCATATCTCATACGGTGTGGTGAAAATGATTTTAAAGGAAACCCTATTCAGTATATATATAGCAGTTAACAAACTATATCCCTAAAGAAAATCAGGAAGGTCTGTGGAACTCATCATGGATCGGACCATATCTAATAGGATCCGATTCCTCCATTCTGAAACCCCATTGAGTTGAGGTGTTTCAGGTGGAGTCCATTGAGAGATTATGCCATTTTGCTTAAGATAGTCAAAAAAAATTTGACTAAGGTATTCACCTCCTCGAACAGATCAAAAAATCTTAATGGATTTTTTAGTTTGCTTTTCTACTTCATATCTGAACTCCTTGAACTTTTTAAAAGCTTCAGACTTGTGTCTCATAAGATATAAATACATATCGAGATAAATCATCGATAAAGATTATGAAGTAGATAAAGTTGCCTCTAGCCGGCACAACAAATGGGCCACACACATCAGTATGTACTAGAGCAAGTAGATTTGTGGCCCTTTTCCCATGTCCCACAAAAGGAAGTTTAGTCATTGTGCCATGAAGACATGATTCATAAATTAGATATGACTCGAAAGTCAACAGACTCAATTGCCCAATTTTCTCCAATTTGTTAACCCTATCTTTTGCTATATGACCTAGACTTAGGTGCCATAGATACCTATCATTTGGACTATCTCTAGGTCATTTTGATCTTATGGCATTCACATTTTGCTCGACATTAAAGATAGATACATCAATCTGTAACTAATAGAGACCATTAATGAGGAAACCACTTGTAATTTTATTTCTTTCATAAAGAATATTATAATGATCCTTAAGAAAACTAATTATATAGCCTTCTTATGCTAAACATAAAATAAAAATCAAATTTCTACTTGTAGCAGGCACATAATAAAAATTCCTAAGTACTAGATCTAAGCCAGATGGTAGTCAAAGAGGGTAGGTTTCCATAGTCACAGCAGCAATCCTTGCTCTATTTTTAATGCATAGGATCATCTCACCATCCCTCAGCCTCCTGCTATCCTCAAGACCCTGTATGAAAGTGTACAAATAAGCACTGAAACTAGAGTCAAGCATCCAACTGGATGCAAAAGAAACCATAAGGTTAGATTCATTAACGAGCATACCTCCAGAAGGACCTATCTCCTTCTTATTCTTTAGGATGGCCAGGTATATAGGATAGTTCTACTTTCAGTGGCCATCTGTGTTACAATGGAAATACTTTTCTTTGTCAACAGTCTTCTTCTTCAGCTCTGCCTTCTTCTTCTTTCCACCTTCCACCTTTTGTCTTTTCGTAGACTTTTTCTTCTTTCCAAAAGACTTTCTCTTGAAAGAAGTTTATTCCATAGCAAGTACTGAGCCTTTAGAACCTTTCATAGAAAGCTCAGCAGTAACCAGCATGTTCATAAGTTCGGCCAGAGTACTCTGAAGTTTATGCATATGGTAGTTCATGATGAACTACCCATACGCATCAGGCAAGGATTGTAGAATTATGTCATTCTATAGATCCTGATATAACTTCACTCCGAGCTTCTCAAGCTCTTTCAAATCTTTGATCATCATCAGACAATGATCTTAGACTGACTATCCATCAGGTATTTTAGCCTTAAAAAGTTGTTTAGTGACTTGATATTTGACTGCGCGACTCTATTCACCAAATAACTCTTGCAGGTGAGCCAATATTTGGCGGGCAGTCTTGATATCTTCATGTTGGTGCTGAAGCTCATCAGACATCAAGCCAAACATATAGTATCTAATCTTGTTATCTTCATCCATCCATTTGTTAAGAGATGCTCTCTATTCAGCAGACGGACGGGCTGGTAAAGTGGGGGGATCCTGGTCTAATACATGAGTTAACTTCTCGAAACCCAAAATGATTTTAAAGTTTAGGAGCCAATTCTTGTAATTAGGTCCAGTCAGTCAATGGGTGTCTAGGATACGGGCTAGTGGTTTGGATGTAGATATTTTTCTATAGAGAGTCAAATTTTCTAGTTAGATTTTATAATTAAGACTTGATCAATTTATTTAGCAATTTGATTTTTAAACAAATTAGCTTCCACTATTTTCTCGGATCCCTACACTTTCTCTATAGAGATGTAAAAATCTCCATAATTAATGAATTCTAATGGGTGGTGCAGTCCCACCAACTGACTCATCATCTCACCTAGTAGTTATTGGTGATGGGTTAGCCAGTGAGTGAATAACTCTTATCCAATGAGAATCTAATCATGGTGCACCCATGCTTGGTTTCTAATTCATAAATCTCACCATGTTCGAAATATTGATTCACTCCTTAGTTAAGTCATACCCACCATTTGCATAGATTGGATTCCTAATTGGATCTCTCATCGTATCCAGAATATTGAGCCTAATCCATCCTCCAGCCTGTAGCATCCAATGCCTAATAGACATGGTTGCATCTTTTCGGTGCAACTGAATCACTGTGACCAGTCTAGAATAATCAACCCCGAAAAGGGTCCGCACATCTACAATGGTGGAAGATCTTAGACTTAATATTTTCTTAGGAAGATTTGATTTAGGTCTCTTTAAACTTGACTTGATATCTAACCTAGTGGCATGGGTTAGCTCGGATTATTAGCCACCTCAGATTAGGACTGAGCCGATAAATATGGCCAGATAAGTGAGACTGGTGGAAGGGATATGCCATTAACTCGACAAGAATGCATTCGAATCGAGTAGCTCCCAATTAAAAATCAGTCGATCGTATCTGCCAAACTTATCTTAGACATCAAATTATTGAGCCAGAACCAATCGGATTAGCCTACAATCCAGACTCTAACCACTAAGCATAATTAGGTTTTAACTTGATCAATCATTCATGTGATTCGATCTTGACCCAGACTTAATCCTATTAGGCTGGTCAATTTAAGCACTCTTGATCCCATCTAACCAACTCTTGATTTGGTTTGATCAACCGCTAGATCTAATTGAGCTACCCAAGCCTAAATCCAATTTTATGAATATGTCTTAGATCTAAAAATTCTTAATTTTAGATCTAATATATTTCATAATCTTAATTCTTAATTAAGTTTAGGATTCATAAATAAAATATGTAAATAAAATCTTAGGGTTTTGTAGAAAATAAGTTTTTAATTTTTGATTAAGGACGAACGTGCAGCACCCCTACACATCATAAGAACACCCCATCGAATTGGAGGAGTGGGCCTTTAAACCCTTCTTTATTCTTATGACTGGACGGCCACGAGAATGCCTTAATCAGAAATATGATGAATCTACAAAACTAGTTAGATCTATATATATATCACATATATAAAATTGATCTAACTTAAAAATATATTTTGCATACATCTCATGTATCATATCATACATGTTTTCAGATCTAAATTATCTCATAAATATCAAATAAATAAAATTTATATTTAATCATATCAAATTAAATTTATTCTAGATAACTTTGTAGAACTATTCTACTACTAGTCTAAACATGCATCTATCATATCTCGTATGAACAAAATTAAATAAATTTATTTTCTATTTTTTAGATATAATTATAATATTTATAATAATAAAAAATAGTAAATAAATAGATCTAAAATTATAGTTAATCAAATTAAAACTATGATTATCCTAGACTACACATAGAATAATTCTATTTCTAGTCTAGTCATGCATCTCATACATCTTATATCTAGATTATTTAATTTTCTTAATTTTTGATTTTAGATCTAATCCCATCTAATGTGACATCTGAAATTATCTAATTATCTGATCAAAATTATATTAAAATTAGATCTAAATAATTCTAGAACCTAGCTCTGATACCAGTTGAAGGAAAAACTCTATTTTTTGGGTCAGATTCGTTCAGATTTGATTAGATCAAGAGGGATATTTCAAAATTTTTTCTTAGATCTAAATTAGATTTAAGACTCTTTAGATCTAATTTTATCAATTTAATAAAATAAAATAAAAATAAATTAAATTAAATTAAATTAAATTATATCTTATTGTGGGTAATCTTATTACCCTATGATGATCCGGATGGTTGCCTGAGGTTCTAGTTGTAGCCACGCAAGCCCCTGACCTCTATCGATATCCACTCAGATAGGATCTAGAGATCTTCTCCTTCTCAATCTATACTCCAAAGATTAGATCTGGATCTGATCTTGAAGATCTTCAAAACATCTTTTGAAGATCGAGTGTTGTCTCTTGCAGTAGTGCCACCTTCTTGCTTTCTTGTCACCTTTCCCTTGCTTGGATCGCATCAAACTGAAGTCTAAAACCTTTTGAGCATGGAGAGGAGAGAGAGAATCTAATGGAGGTGTGGAGAAGGAGAGAGAGAGGCTATGTGGCATGGGTAAAGGATAGAAGCTCTCAATCTTGCGCGCAGATAGGATTTATATGGACCCTGCTATGTCATGCAGTGCCACATCATCCGACCAATCATGGATCTTCGTGCAATCAGATCTAAATCTGATTGATGAGATGACATCATCTGATTTAATCAGATTAGAGTCCCTCACAAACCTCCTTAGGTGGCATCAAGACTGATAAAAAAAGAGTCTTTGGCGCCACCTAAGTAGAGAGGATGAAGCAACTGGAGTCCCATCCGTATGGGACTCCAATCTTTATCCTCTTTGGGCACATGCCTCCCTAGGTGTGTGCCCCCTCACTTTCCTTTTTTTAGCAGGAGGACAAATCTCCATCTACTCTCCTATGGGTGCATGACACATGGGCAGATGTCTAAGTGTCAAAGGTCAATGTTTGACCAAAGTCAAAGAATAAGATTTAGTAGGTGATGAAAAATGGCAAGTGTTGTCTCAAATTTATCTTATAAATTAAGACAATCTTTTTCTAATCTGGACAAGCTCCAGTCAGACCAAGTAAAGGTTCCTAAGTAAGCCCAAACATATTTGGTTCATTTAAGATAACTTTTAATGATTATTGAAAAGAATATCGGGCTCAATCGTGTGCTAGCATGATTTTCTTGAACCTAATTGAATCTTATTCAAATCAATTGAACTGGGTTAGTCCAATTGATGATATCCAGATCTAAACCTTTGTTTGTGTGATCTAGTTAGATTTAGTTCCATATGGTAATGGGATATGTCATGATCTCTATCATTACCATCATCGAAACACCTTCCGATGGATCAGAACTTTTCTGATTCAGTCAACTAGTATGATCGATCATTCAAGTCATTCTAATTGCTTCCAAAATCCAGCAGTGACACCTAGCAGCATATGGTGGCAATCCATCAAAACTGAAATGAACCTCTTGGTGTAGTTACCTGTGTGATTAAGTTCCTCTATCTTGAGCCCCGATCGGATTAGGGTTAAGGTGATCTTGTCGAACCCTAATTTTCGTCATATGAATTAATCATTCGATTCAAGTCCGATGTGAAAACTCTAATAGAAACTCTTTCTATCATTTCACTCTGCCATGGCCATGGGCTTATGGAATTGATTCTCATGATCATCATAGGGCTACTCTTCATCTACCGAGATAGATAGATCCCCTGTTGGTGCAATCCAATTCCTACAATGAACATGCTATAGCCAACATACACCTCAGGATTCTAAATGGCTAGGAGATCGAGTTATGGTGTAGTCAAACTATAACACACTCAAGGTGAACTACAGATGCACCTTAGATCAAAAAACCAGACACACCACTGCAGCTTCGTGCCAGTCATTGACGAGAAGGTAGACTTTCTGATGACTGCTTGAGGTAGTCATGCTCAGTGCCCTCATTCTTTAACGAGTATCTATACTCTCGCTCCGGTGTCTCTACATCATAGATTGAAGACTCATCTATCTTAAAGAAGTGATCATATACCAACCGTCCGGATCATTCACCATCCTTATGATGATCCTACAATCAGAAGCATTTTATGAGTTAATAATGAAAATTCATGTCTTAAAATTTTAACTCTTGAAAATATGAACTATCATTACCATTAACTCAAAGGATGTATCATAGACACTTTCAAAAACACACTATAATAGAAAATAATCCATTTTTAATTTATAGTCAAAATTATAATTTTTGTCCTTAGATGTGTGTTACAAGTGTTAGCCAATTCTTGCTTCTAGGGCACACATATCTAACAGCTTATGTACACCCATATCTTCCATGCTCTCATCCTTTAGATTGAATCCCGATCCATACATGAGTTAGCCCCCTTAAGACCTCTCAAATCAGGCCTTAAGACCCCTACAATAAGTTCTTATCCTAACCCCAAACAGATCCTATGCGTGGCTCTGCCCGCGCATTGAGCTGGCTCAATCTCAGCACTGGGCTGGCTAATCGAAGACTAGGTCGGCTCAGTTTGAAACTGAGCCAGCCTAGTTGTATGCTGTGCCTATAGTCTTAAATGCGCACCTCTCTATTTGTCCTGTGCTCTGAGACTTAGCCGATCTAGTTTTGGACTGAGCCGGCTAACCTGCAGAAAGCTCCTTTTCTACAGTCTTCTTTTGGCTTTGGTTCTTTACTCTATCTTGTGTCTCAGATCTTCGAAGCACCAACCAAGCCCCTCAAGGTCCTTAATACCTGAACCTCGAGCCCATAGTGAGCTACATACCACCTCCATCCTAGGACCACTCCTATTCTAGACTCCACCTATGGCCTCCCAAGGCTTGGGAGCACCACAAATTCTCACAATCTCCATCTTGATGCTCTCAAGCCTTGGCAAATCCTTTGGTAATGCCTTCCTACACAATCCCACTATCCCTGCGCATCCTGATAGCCCCTTGTGCAATCATCGCTTTCGCTAATTCTCTTTAGCTTTTGTGCATCCTTAAGGCCCTTTGGGATGGCCACCTCCATCGCTGAAAACCTTGGCTTGCTCCTCTGCACCATACTAGAATTGTAGGATCCCTTCTGCTTAGCAGCTGCATCACCTTCTTGGACTTCCCAGGAGAATCCGCAATGTTCCTATACCGGCATTCGCTGCAAACCTTGACACGATCTCTTCAGAACTATGCCTATCCACCTACACATGCCGCTCCACCTGGAACTGTGCATCACCGACGCTAGTGCTAGAATATCGATCCTCCTATACTTCTCTACTCTGAACTCATGTCAAATTCCTCTCTAATTTTGAAGCCACCTCCCTAGAGCTCCATCTATATCCAAAGTCGATCTGATGCTACAGAAGCCGACTCTATGCCCGAGTCATCCAAAGCCAACCACTCAATGCTGCATTGCTGAGCCTACCATTATATCTCGAACGCCGTCGCTACCTCTTCGAACCCTTTGTGCTCCATGGATCCCTTTGAATCCATCTCGGATACCTCCGCAATCCATGGGCACCTCCAAAACCCAAGAGCTCATCTAACTCTTTTGAATCTAGCGATTGAATCCTAGAAAATTCCATCATAGTCCTTCTTTTCTGCCCCTACACCAGCCATCACTTCAGTTGTGCGCGAAGAACCATCCTCCACCTGAACCATGACTCTTCCTGGTGCCCCTGTAGAAGAAACCTGATCGAGGACACTCCTGACTGCCTGAGATCTCCTAACACTCCCTGAGATCTCTTGGCTCTCCCTGAGACCTACTCTCGATTTTATTGAGATGCTCTTAACACCATCTGCTGAGATACCTCCCTCGACTGCTACACCACTGAGCCTCTCTCAGCCTCGTGCCTCTAGGGAAGCACTACTACAGCACTCCAGCGCTCCCTAGTCTTATCTCTGCACCACTCTACAGCCATCCAATCCTAACCTACTAGACCTTCATGGATCATCCATCTCCATCACTCCCAAGGCTTCACAAATCCATGCTCTGGTCGAACTAGTGAATGCACTCCCGACTACTTTTCCACCTTTCTGATATCGAAGGACGTATAGTCACTTCTTCAATCTTTCTTCAATCATTATCCCTAAGAAAATCTCTCTTCAACAGTTCCATACTGACCATCATCCTAAAGAACCCTGATGCTCTCTGTTGAGATACCACCCTCGACTGCTGCACCATCGAGCCTCTCTTAGCCTCACATCTTCAGAAAAATGCTACTGTAGCACTCCAACACTCTCTGCCTATCACATAACTATCATACATTCTGACATTTCCACCAAGATCAATCAGCAAATCATGCACCCAATCCTTCCACCTCGAGAAAGTCTCTTTCCATTAATCCTCTCAACCTCCACCTTCAACTCGCTGCTTTCAGTTGGCCAAACAATAGTAACAATAAAAATAGAGCTGAGACATACTGTGGAATCTTTATGCAGATTTCTGATTTCACCTTGTACGACTTCTCCTTCCCTTCCATGCACGATCAGGCTGTGATACCAAATGTAAGCACAACAACTGGCATCACCTCGCTCTGATACTAAATTGAAGACCCACCAACTAGCATCATCTCGCTCTGATATCAATTGAAGGAACCACGGTATCGCTCAAACACCAATCATCCTTGATATCATAAGCATCGATATCATGTTGCAGAAGCTCCTGATCTTTAGCATGGATCTGAAGGAATCTGTGATGTTTTCTATGAGCAGCAAACCACCGATCCTCGACCTAGATCTGTGATGGGGCACCTCTCTCGTTGGGCTTGCGGGACATGCCCCCCTCTCTAAAGCTTCTTCAAGAACCCTGGGGTGGCAACTCTAGAGAGAAGAGAAGAAGAGAGAGTTGAGGGAGAAAAGATCTGTATTGATTCTACCAATAAAATTCTAATACAACCCATGTATTTATACATAGCCATTAGGCCCGGCCAAAAATATTTCTGGCTAATCCAATATATGAAAGCACTCATCGAGCCTATGTACATCCATGTCTCCCATGCTCTCATCCTCTAGATCTAAGCCCGACCAATACATGACTTAGCCCCCTTAAGACCTCTTAAACTAGGCCTTAAGATCCTAGGATAAGTCCCTATCCTAGTCCCAAATAGACCCTATGCGTAGCTCTACCGTGCACTGAGCCGGCTCAGTCTCAGCACTGGATCGGCTAACCTGAGACTAGATCGGCTTAGTTTTAGACTGAGCCAGCCTAGCTGCATGCCATGCCTGCGGTCCTGAACGTGCACCTCTCTATTTGTCCTATGCTTTGAGACTTATTCGATCCAGTTTTGCACTGAGTCAGCTAACCTACAGAAAGCTCCTTTTCTACAATCTTCAATCTTTCAGCTTTGGTTTCTTGCTCCACCTTATGTCTCAGATCTTCGAAGTACCAACCAAGTCCCTCAAGATCCTCAATACCTGAACCTCAAGCCCGTAGAGAGCTACATGCCATCTCCACCCTAGGACCACTCCTGTCCTAGACTCTACCTATGGCCTTTCAAGGCTTGGAAGCACCACAAATCCTCATAGCTCCCACTATTTTCTTGGATCCTTACACTCTCTTAGCAGAGATGTGAAAATCTCCACAAACATTAATTTCTAGTGGATGGTGCGGTCCCACCAACTGGCTCACCATCTTGCCTAATAGTTATTGATGATGGGTTAACCAATGAGTGGATAACTATTATCCAATGATTCTCTAATCATGGTGCACTCAAACCTAGTCTCTAATTCATGAATCCCACCATGTCTGAAATATTGATCTACTCCTTAGTTAAGTCAGACCCATCATTTGCATGAATTTAATTTCTGATTAGGTCCCTCATTGTATCTGAAATATTGAGCCCAATCTATCCTCTAATCCATAGCATCCAATGCCTAATAAACATGGTTGCATCTTTTTGGTGCAACTGAACCACTGTAGCCAGCCGAGAATAATCAACCCTGGGAAGAGCACACACATCTACAATGGTAGAAGATCTATGACTTAATATTTTCTTAGAAAGATTTGATTTAGCTTTCTTTAACTTGACTTGACTTAATCATAATAATTATGGCTAACCTAGTGGCATGAGTTAGCTCAAATCGTTAGCCACCTCAAATTAGAATTGGATTGACACAAATAGCCAGGTAAGTGAGACCGATGGAAGGGATATGCCATTAACTCGATAAAAATGCATTCAGATCAAGTAGCTCCCAATTAAAAACTAGTCAATCATATCTATCAAACTTACCTTAGATACCAAATTATCGAACCAAAACCAATCGGATCAGCCTATAATCCAAGCTCAAACTATGGAGCCAAATTACGTCTTGACTTGGTCGACCATATGTAACTATGGGTCAACCTTGATCCAGACTTAAACCTATTAGATTGATCAATTCTAAGCACTCTTGATCCTATCTAACCAACTCTTGATTCGGTTTGATCAACCACTAGACCTAATTGAGCTGACCAAGCTCGAACCCAAATTTATGAAGGTGTCTTAAATATAAAAATTCAAAATTCTAGACCTAATTGATTTTATAATCTTAATTTTTAATTAAGTTTGGGTTCATAAATGAAATATGCAAAAATCTTAGAATTTCAGGATCTAGGTTTTGTAGAAATTAAGTTTTTGAATTTTTAATTAGAGACAAACACGTAGCATCCCTATACGCCATAAGAGCATCCCATTGAATGAGAAGAGAGGACATTTAAATTCTTCTTACTCTTATGATCGAACGGCCAAGGGGAATGCTCTAATTAGAAATAATAACTACAACACAAAATAATAAGATCTATAACATATATCACATATATAAAATCATAGATCAAATTATGCATGTTCTATATACATCTCATATATCAAATAATAAATAAAATATGCATGCTTTCAGATCTAATATATCACATATAATATCTAAAAAGTAAAATTTTAAATTGATCACATCAAATAAAATCTATTCTAGATAATTCATAAAACTATTCTACAACTAGTCTAGATATGCATCTATCATATCTCATATGAATAATTAAATATTTTATTTTTTATTTTTTAGATCTGATTATAATATTTATAACACCAAAAAAATAGAAATAAAAAGATCTAAAATAAATATATTTTATCATATCAAAAAGAGAAACTAGACTAGACTGCATATAGAATAGTACTACATCTAGTCTAGACATGCATCTCACACATCATTGATATGAATTTAAAATTTTTAATTTTTTGATTTTAAATCTAATCACATCTGATGTGATATTTAAAATTCTTAATATTAAATCATAAAATACAATAAAAATTATATCTAAAATAGATTTGAAGAACTGTAAACATAGCTTTGATAATAGTTGAAGGAAAATCAATATTTTTCATCATAGAATCGTTCAGATCTGAAGTAGATTTTTTTTAAAAACTCTATTTGATCTAATCAGATCTAAGAGTTCTCAGATATAACCTTAATGATCTGATATTAAATATAAAATTAAAATTAAAATAAAAAATAACTCTTGTACCTGATTAAGATAAACTAGTTATCCTATCGATGATCTTGATGCTCTTGAGGTCTTGTATCAACCCATGCATGTGCAGAAGGAAAAATATTATTTTTCACTACAGGATCGTGCAGATCTAATCAGATCTAAGGGAGATTTTTTAAAAAAATTTTAAATAATTTGATCATATCTAAGAGTTCTCAGATCTAATCATAGTGTTCTGATATTAAAAATTAAAAATTAAAATTAAATTAAATTAAATTTAAAGTACATGATTGGATAATCCAATTATCCTGCAATGATCCTGTTGATTTCTGAGATTTTGGAAGGAGCCACGCATGCACCTGACCTCTATCATTATCTACATGGGCAGGATCTAAACATCTTCTCCTCATGAATCTTTTTTTCAAAAATTAGATCTGGATCTGATCTGAAGAATCTTTAAAACTATTTCTAAAGGCAGCCCGTCCGTCACATGAACACCATCGCGTAGATTCTGAATATTGAGCCAAAAATCTTGGACCTTCTTCTAAGATTTGTGCCTAACATTTTAGACTTATAGAAGAGAAGAAGAAAGAGAATAGAGGGGGCATGAGAAGTTAGGTATGGCAGACTTTGGGCATGGAAAATTATTTCTTGCATTGAATGCACTTTGACGTGAGAAAGGCTTTTATATCCAATGCCTACTTAGAGTCCCTTTTGATCAAAATAACTCATTTATTTTTTTATTAGAACTCTAGAACTTATTCTCCATGAAAACCAATAGAACTCATCTTTTTTTTTTTTCCAAAAATGATTCAAAAAGGTATTGGGATGAGTAGATAAGGAAGAGTCCACTGCGCCTAGGACTCTTCTTTCAAGAGTTTGATCTAGATTAAACTCTATCATAAATCAGTATAGTCACCTCCAAAAATCATGAAATTTGGTACACCCAATGAATAACTCATACTATATCACATATCTAAAAATTAGATTAAAATGATTCTTAGAGAATTTTCTAAAAGCATCTGATCAGGTGATCCTCAATTCTCTCAAATAGGTCAACTTTTGACCCTTGTCCAATTTGACTACGAATGGATTTAATTTCTATAATTAATCTAACCTGGACTTATTCCAGTTAGATAAAAATAAATCTATTCAAAATATAAAAATAAATCAAATCAAATTTGACTCGATTGCAATAAATTAGAAAGATTTCAGAAGGAGAAAGTCAGGCTCAATCATGTGCTAGCACGATTACCTTGAGCCTGATTGGATATAATTCAAATTAATCAAACTGGCTTAGCTCAATTGATGACATCCAAATTCAAACCCTTATTTGTGTGACTCAGTTAGGATCAATTCTATATGATAATGAGATATGTCATGATCTTCATCATCGATATCATCGAAATACCTTTCGATGGATCAGAACTTTTCTGATTCATACAATTAGAATGATTGATCATCAAAATCATCCTAATTACACCCAAAATCCATCAGTGACACCTAGCAGTATATGATGGCAATTAATCAAAACTGAAAGTAAACCTCTCGATATAGTTACCTGTGTGATTGGGTTCTTCTATCTTGAGCCCAAGAGGATTAGGGTTAAGGTGAACTTGTCAAACCCAATATCTGTCATATGAATTAATCATTCGATTTGAGTCCAATGTGAAATCCTAATAGAAACTCTTTCTATCATCTTCACTTTACCATGGCCATGAGCTTTTGAACTCAATCTCATGATTATCATAGGGCTACTCTATTGAGAAACATGCAGGATTTCATGCATAGATTTCAAAATTTTTTCGAAATATAGAGCAGCAGAAGATATAGATTAAATTATTTAATCTATAATGTACATATCATCAAATTATAAAACCCTACATCAAGGATCTATAACATATTATGATGCAAATATAAATCTAAAATTAAATTAATCATAAGTGGTATTGATCATATCAATATCTAGATCTAGAATAATTCTAGATCTAACCCAAGATCGCATCTAGGTCACTAAGAGATCAGATTTCTTATCTTAACATAGGTCGAGAACTCTATGGTTAAATCTATTATTGCCTTTGGAGCCACACAAGCATCCAACCTCTATAGGTGATCCACACGAATCTGTAACACAGATCAAAGGTTCATCGAATGAAGATCCACTTGAAGTGCTAGCTTCTCGCGGATCCCTCCTAATGGTTAATCAAATACATGTTCTTCGGATCTCTTGGACCCTCCAAGAGATGAATAATATGAGGAGGAATAAGGGTACAATCCAACCCTTGGATCTCCCATAAATTATAAAATAAAATTAAGAAAAAATAAATCGTAAGAGAAGATAAATCTTCTCATTCAGAACATTAACAGTTGATGTCCTGAAAACATCTCTATGCTAGGACAAGACGGGACCTTCTCCTATAGGATTTTTCTTAAGTTTCTAGATCAAAGATTTCTGATTTTATTCATACAAAAATTCTACAAAAAAAGGAGAAGAAGGATTCTCAAAAAAACCATAAGAGAAGATCTTCTTCTCTTCTTCTTCTCATAATAGGACATGATCAGATCATGTCCAAAGATGATCACTATACCCCAACACCTTAGAGCACAGATCCCCACACCCTCTTCCTCTCTCTCTCTCAAATTTTTATCACATAAAAATATATAAAGAAAATAAGAAGGAAAGATTAAATGAAAATAACAAGAGAAGACAATCTTCTCTTACCTTTGTGCCTTCAAGACATCAATGTTTGATGTCCAGATGAAGACCTTTTCTCTAAGGATCTTGCCGCCATCTTTCCTCAAGCCCTTCCTCTCTCTCTCTCTCAGATTTTTATCATATTAAAATCATACAAGAAAATAAGAAAAGGTTAGAAAATAAATCTCTAAGAGAAATTAGATTTTTCTCTTACCTTTGTCTTCATTAAGACATGAACTTTTCATGTCATAATGAAACCCATCTCTCCAAGGAAGTAGGCACCCATAACCCCCATGCCAAACCTTCTGTTCCTTCTAGTTTTTACCATGGAAATTTCAAAGTTTTTGATGCCATATTGATATATCAAAGAGGCACCTTAAAAATAGGGTTGACTAGGTCAAATGACCAAGTCAAACTAGGAAGTTATGGGGCGTCCAAGAGCAACTCTTGG
>QRFJ01006160.1:0-61188 GCA_006176705.1 Cocos nucifera | reverse complement strand
TGAAATAACCTTGAGCAGGCTTGGACTTGTTTTTGGATAAGAGGTGTAAATTGGGTGCAACCAGTGGGAAATTCACTTACATGATGTGTTGGGCTAGCACAAATAGAGCAAATCACCTGATAATTAGAAGCTGGTGTGTATTATACAGGGGAATTGTTGACCTAAGTTTAGAATTGATCTAATTTCTGTGCAATAAAGGTCGACTTTATCTAATTTTTGTGCTATTATGTTCAAATCTGCCTTAGAATTGAGTTCCTGAGTTTTTGATCTCATAAATTCTGCCCATTTTTGTTTGAGAAATTGATCTTTCATAAGAAGATAATGAAGCAATATATAGAGTTTTTCAAACTTAAATTTCAAATAAGGTATAAGCTTCATCCTCACTTTTGCTCATGAATGCATCTCCTACAGGATGCATCAACCATCTGCACTTATATGATCTCCTAAACCTTCATAGAAAGCTTGTACAATTTGCCACTTAGATAGACCATTGGTGTGGGCATTTTCTTAAGGAGTTTTCCTTAAGTCTTTCCCATGATTCATGAATTTGTTCCCCACAGTGAAGCTGAGCAAATCCCGTGATGGCTATCGCCTCATGGTATTGGTTCGTCTCCTGGGATAAAATTTTCATTAAGAATTCCATGTTGCATTCTCTTGCCCATGTTTGAATTGTTCTTCCTAATGTGCAAGCAGTACTTGGCTTTATCTTTTAATGAGAAAGAGAACAAGGTCAGTCTAAGGGCATCAATCAGAAAATTCTGAAAATTTTTAACCATAGAGGCAATTCTAAAACTCATCCAGATGTTTGTAAGGGTTCTTATATAGATTTCCATAAAAGATGGAGGCATCTGGATTGTGGCGACTATCTCATAGTGGCTAAGCAGGGGATATCAGGTATGTGGATGCCAAAGTCGATGGGTTGTAGGTGGAAGGAATAAAGTATTCCTTCATCTGGCATAGGTGGTTCTTCATGATTTACCAGCGCAATTTTTGATTATCTGGTCTTAAATTGAATTAGTATTTCAATTTCAGGATCTAGTTTAACTAGGTCAGGTAAAAGTGATCCTTCTATCGTGCATGTACTAGTGCAATTTGTATATTGGGTTCAAATTTTTTTTTTTTAATTTTTTTTAATTATTATTTTTATTTATTTATTTATTATTTTAAGAAAGATGAGAGAAAGAAAAAGAGGAAAAATCCTAAGGTCTTAAATCTGAGAGAGATAGGAGGAGTTAATTTATGGTTTTATGTTAGATATTACTTTTGGAACAAGTTAGGCAATCATCTGACTAAGAGTTATCCTACGTCTAGACAGCTCCTAACTGCCAGATCACCTTCAAGCCCTCCAATAGAGGATTAGCCAATCAACTGGCCAGTAAGTGTAAAGTCGGTGGAGTCTCCATTGCTTGCCTTAGACACCAATTATGCTTGGTCAGGTAAAGCGACAGAACCAAATTAAGTATCCACCTTCTTTCGGGCCCAGTCGTCCCTTCGACCACTTTCCTAGAACAGTCAAATTGATTAACCCTAACTTGGTTCAACCTTAGGATTTCTTTTGTCAACTATTGAGCTTGAATATCCTTAAAGGTTAATGTCTAATTGAAAAAATTTTTTTTTAAAGAAAAGTTAAAGGTTTTTTTTTTGGGGGGGGGTTTTTTTTTTAATGGCAGGATGCTGGTTGGTTGTTTGTGGCTAAGGAAGGGTGATCAAAATCCCCACCTTATCTGGTTTAAATGGTTGTGCCCTTAATTTGGATTAATATGAATATGCCAAAAGAAAAAAAAAAAATTCCAAATCCAAAAAAGAGTTTCTATGCAATTTAAACTAAACTAATTAATTATAAAAAAGCTTACTTTGACTCCAGCAATCACAAAAATAAGAATGAAAACTAAAACCACTTAATGACCCATATTCAAATTCATATAATCCTGGTTGGAGAAACCATCCTAATTTCTCTTGGAAACCACAACAGACTCAGGCTCAGACTCAAATCCCACCAGTTCAAAATTATCAAAATAGGCCCCAGTACCAGAACTATGCCTATAATAAGGGACAACCTAGTCAGTCTTCTCAACCAATGTATTATAATCAGCCCTCATACCCACCTCCTCATCAACAGACCAATCTAGCCGATGATAAATTCAATCAACTTCAACAATTAATTCTAAGTCAACAACAATCAATTGCCAGGCTAGAAGCTCAAATAGGACAATTAGCTGAGTCTAGCATGAGGAGAGAACCAGGTCAATTACCAAGCCAACCAATTGCAAATCCTAAAAATAATCCATCCAATGTCTATCAACCACCTGGATTTACTCATCCATCTAACATTCCACCTAAGAACCCCCAATTAGAAAATGCCAAAGCAATATCTGAACTTAGAAGTGGTAGGATTCTTAAGGACCCATATCAAGACCAGGTGATAGAGGCCAATACTGATGTTAGCCAAGATGAGAAATTTGAAGAAGAGGATAATCATATAGAAGAACCTGAGCTTAAGACTGGTACTGACACTGATAAGATGGATAAAGAAAAGAAGAGAACAGATGAATTAGCTGAGACATATAAACCCAAAGCCCCATTCCCTTCGGCCTTAGAAGCAGGCTCTTCTCGCAAAAAGCAAGAAACACGCAACAAGGAGCTAATGGAACTATTTAAACAAGTTCATATTAATTTACCCCTCCTCGATGCAATTCAGCATGTCCCAGCCTATGCTAAATTTCTTAAAGAACTCTGCACCCAAAAGCGTGAGCCACGAACCACCAAAAGAGTTATGCTATCCGAGGATGTAAGTGCGGTCCTGTTAAATCCAATACCTCAAAAGATGAAAGATCCTGGTGCACCCTTAATTTCATGTGTTATTGGAGGTATAACCTTTGAACCGAGCATTACTAGACTTAGGAGCTAGTGTAAACCTCCTTCCAACCTCGGTTTATGAAAAATTTGGGATTGGAGAATTAAAACCCACATCAGTCATTTTGCAATTAGCTGATAGATCTATAAAAACACCGCGTGGTTTGATTGAGGATGTTCTAGTTAGAGTAGACAAATGTTATTTTCCTGTAGACTTTCTCATACTTGACATGGAACCATCCCAAGAGCTGAACCAAAATCCCATAATTTTAGGACGTCCATTCTTAGCAACTGCCAATGCCAATATCAACTTGTAAAATGGGAGCTATGGACATTTCTTTTGGGAATCAAAAAGTAAGAATTAATGTTTTTAATACCCCAAAGTACACCCAAGAGGAGGAAGACTGCTTTGTAATCAATCAGATAGATGAAATAGTTGAATCTAATTCCTCCTTAGATTTACTGCAAGATGATGAACCCACTGAAGAAACTCAAACCCAGGAAGTAAATGCCCTGCTTAATTCACCTCAACCATCACATTCATTACCTTGGTCAGTGAAAGTTGAGCCCTTACCCGAGCGAAAAATTGAACCACTACGTCCTTCAATTCAGGCCCCACCACAACTTGAACTAAAACCTTTACCTGAATCACTTAAGTATGTATTTTTAGGATCAAAGAAAACCCTACCAGTAATAATTGCTTCCAACTTAACTACTGAACAGGAAAACCAATTGGTAAATATTCTAAAAACATATAAGGAGGCCATAGGGTGGACCGTCGCCGATTTAAAAGGAATTAGTCCGTCAATATGCATGCACCATATTTATACAGAAGATAATGCCAAACCAACTCGAGAGATGCAAAGACGGCTTAACCCTAACATGCAAGAAGTAGTCAAGAAAGAGGTAATTAAATGGTTAGATGCTGGAATTATTTATCCTATCTCTGACAGCCACTGGGTAAGTCTTACACAAGTTGTTCCAAAAAAATCTGGACTTACGGTTGTCCGCACTGAACATGGAAAACTTAGTACCAACACGACTTTCCACTGGGTGGCGTGTCTGCATAGATTATAGAAAACTCAATACAACCATCCCGAAAAGATCACTTTTCCCTTACCCTTTATCGATCAAATCCTAGAAAGACTAGCAGGCCAACAATACTTTTGCTTTTTAGATGGATACTCAGGATACAATCAGGTAGCAATCTACCCAGGAGATCAGGAAAAGACCACCTTTACATGTCCCTTATGGAACCTTTGCTTTCCGTAGAATGCCATTCGGATTATGTAATGCACCTGCAACTTTTCAACGGTGCATGATGTCAATATTTTCAGACATGATAGGAGATTTCTTAGAAATATTCATGGATGACTTTTCAGTCTTTGGAGAATCTTTTGAGAGTTGTCCTCAACAATTTGAAGAAAATATTAAAACGATGTATTGAGGCTAATCTAGTGTTAAGCTGGGAAAAGAGCCACTTCATGGTTCAAGAAGGGATCGTTTTAGGACATATAGTATCTAAGAAAGGGATTGAGGTAGATAAAGCTAAAGTTGAACTAATTTCTAAACTTCCTCCTCCCACTTCTGTCAAACAAATTCGATCTTTTCTTGGTCATGTAGGATTCTATCGTCGCTTCATCAAAGAGTTCTCTAAAATTTCTCGTCCTTTGTGTAATCTGCTTGCTAAGGATGTTTCTTTTAACTTTGATGAAAATTGTCTTAAAGCTTATGAAATCTTAAAAGAAGCTGTGACCAAAGCTCCAATCATACAACCTCCTAATTGGTCACTACCTTTTGAAATTATGTGCGATGCCTCAGATTTTGCCATAGGAGCTGTCCTAGGCCAAAGGGTAAACAAATGTCCTGTAGTGATCTATTATGCTAGTAGAACTCTGAATGAAGCACAAATGAATTATACCACCACTGAAAAAGAGTTGCTAGCCATTGTGTTTGCCCTAGAAAAGTTTAGATCATATTTATTAGGATCAAAAATCATAATTTACTCGGATCATTCAGCCTTGAGATACCTGCTCTCAAAGAAAGATGCTAAACCATGATTAATTAGATGGATTTTACTGTTACAAGAATTTGACATTGAAATTCGAGATAAGAAGGGATCTAAAAATGTTGTAGCAGACCATCTGTCTAGGATCCTAGTGAAAGATAATGAACCTGTATCAATCAGAGAATCTTTTTCCAGATGAACAATTGTTAACAGTTTCACATACAAAGACTCCTTGGTTTGCAAATATTGTCAATTACTTAGTCATAGGATAAATTCCTGATGGCTGGTCTAAGAATGAAAAGGATCGATTCTTTGCTCAAATCAAATATTATTTTTGGGAAGATCCTGAGCTTTTTAGAATTTGTGCTGATCAAATCATTCGTAGATGTGTTCCTGAATCTGAACAATGGAGTATCTTACAATTTTGTCATACTCTTGCTTGTGGAGGACACTTTTCTGGACGAAAAACTGCGGCCAAAGTGTTACAGAGTGGTTTTTATTGGCCAACATTATTTAAGGATGCCCATACTTTTAGTCAGGAGTGTTTTAAGTGTCAAGCCTTAGGGAATATTTCAAAGAAAGACATGATGCCTTTGAACCCCATTTTAGTGGTTGAAATTTTTGATGTATGGGGAATTGATTTTATGGGACCTTTTCCACCTTCCAATGGATTTGAATACATTTTGGTAGCTGTCGATTATGTTTCTAAATGGATTGAAGCAATAGCAACTCGAACCAATGATCATAAAGTAGTCCTAAAATTTATTCAGAAGAATATCTTTTCCAGGTTCGGATTTCCACGTGCTATCATTAGTGACGGGGGTACCCATTTTACAAATCATCAATTTCGAACTTTATTACGAAAATATGGGGTGACACATAAGATAGCTACACCATACCATCCGCAAACAAGTGGTCAGGTAGAAGTCTCTAATAGGGAAATCAAGAATATCTTACAAAAGACTATTAGGCCTGATCGAAAAGATTGGTCAGATCGATTGGATGATGCATTATGGGCCTATAGGACAGCTTATAAAACCCCCATTGGAATGTCTCCCTATAGATTAATCTATGGAAAAGCATGTCACCTTCCGGTAGAACTTGAACATAAAGCATATTGGGCAATAAAATAATTAAATTTCAATTTAAACAAAGCTGGTTCCAATCGGATGTTACAATTAAGTGAATTAGAAGAATTAAGGCAAGAAGCTTATGAAAATTCAAAAATTTATAAGGAAAAAATGAAAGCCTTCCATGATAAACATATTTCAAGAAAAACCTTTGAGCCAAATCAACAAGTCTGGTTATTTAACTCAAGGCTTCGATTATTTCCTGGAAAACTAAAATCCAGATGGGATGGACCTTATATAGTTAATCATGTATTCCCACATGGTGCAATTAAACTCTATGATCCCAGGACTAAAAATTTTTTTAAGGTAAATGGCCAAAGGCTTAAACCATATATCGAAGGGATATCATTAAATCGAAAATATTGATCAAGTGCAATTAATAGAACCACAATGAATTAAACTGCATTTTGTCTGGCTGAAGACAATAAACTTAGCGCTTATTGGGAGGCAACCCAATACTTCTTGAATCTAATTTATTTTTTTAGTTCTTTTTAGGCTAAGTTGGAGAACCAAAAAGCGGGAGAAGGATCATAAGCTTCAAGACCCATGCTAAATAAATAAACATAATTTACACTCTTTTATTGAGGACAATGTCAATTCAGTTGGGGGTAAAAAGTAAAAAAAAAATAAAAAAAATAAAAAAAATAAAATAATATATAATAAATAAATCAATAAAAATAAAAATTAATAATAATAATAATAATAAAATAAAATAAATAAAAAATTAAAAAAAATAAAAAAATAAATAAATAAAATAAAAATAATAAATAAATAATATATATAATAATAATAAAACTATTAATAATAAAAAAAAAATTTTGAACAAACCATATTTTGGGAAAGAGAATCTTAAGCAAAATAAACTAGGAAAAGTAATAAAGTTAGAAAGTATTAACTAATAATGGTAGCGAGTCAAGAAGCAGATTACTTTGGTCAGACCATTAGCAACCTACTTAGGTCATTTAAAGGCTAACAGCACTTCTACTTGCACATGCACACTAATGAAGCACAGCAGGTGTTTGATTATAAGGCTAAATTGAGGATTCAATTATCACTAAAAATTGATGGTTTATATATACTTCAATTAAAGAAACTTGAATTTAAGGAAAGAGCTACCTGCTTTCTAAAAAAAAAAAAAAAAAAAAAGTGCAAAAAATAGAGTATATGTGGATTGCCCTAAACTAGAACTTTGCACCTTAAATGTAGAAGTTCACATCAAATGGTGAAGGGAAGGCCAGGATGCTCAGCACAATTTAAAAAAAAAAAAAAAAAAAAAAAAAAGCAGTGTGAAAGCTACCTTAATTCATGCACTTAACTTGGGAGTATATAAAACTAACCAAAATAGGTGATAAAAAGAAGATTCATTTGCCCTTTGAATCAACACCCAAATGCTAAGTTAGTATTCACGACACAAAGTGCTGAAAATCTTTAGATGAACTCTAAGAAAGTTTCTGATTAATCTACCATGAAATTTACTTCTGAAACTCAATACTTAGTTAGTGATACTGTCTAAACTTTTGATCTTAAATCCTAGATTTATTTTTGTGAAGGAGGATCTCAACAAAATATGGTAATTGATCTAAACTAAATTCTTTCTTTACTCGAGGACGAGCAAAGCTTAAGTTGGGGGGTGTGATAAGCATCATAAATTCACCAATAAAAGTATTAATTTATTAATTAATTTATATTAATTTTTAAGAATTAATAATCAATTTATATATAATTTTTAAAAAATTCATATTTTTATTAATTAAAAAATTAATTAAAAAATAATAAAAATTAAAAAATAAAATTTTATTATCAATAGAAAGAGCTCATTTTTTTGATCACAACGAAATAAATTTCAAGTAAAACGGAGCTAAAATGAAAAAGATATGAAATTTTTAAAAATATAAAATAAATAAAAATTAAATAAAAAAAAGAAAATGGCTCAGCCGGCTCCGCAAGCCGAGCCACCAAGCCAAGCCAAGCCATCAAAGCCGACTCAGCCATTGAAGCCATCAGCCGGTCTACGATCCAGGCGTGGACCGCCAGCTCAGCAGAAACCGACGAATCAGAGATCGCCACGTGGCGGACCTAGACCCTTAAAGGGTCTACAGAAATTTATCGTGGCTCACAGGGCAATCTGGTCATTTCACTCGGCGACAGAAGCGTTGATTGGTTGCGGTGTGCGGTGCGGCCGGTCTACGCGGTCCATGGGAACAGTGATTGCGCGATCGGACGGCTGCGGTTGATTGCGGTTAAGATCGGACGGTCAGCATTTTTTTTGATTGCCAATTTCACTCGGATCACCATCGGATGGCAGCGCCTAATTCCAGCTTCGATCCGACGGTCCAGAATGCTTCCGATGGTGATCAGGACTCCCGAAGCGCGATTTGTGGCCAGATTTCCTCGATCAAGCGCGATCGGATGAACAGAATTTAATCCGACCTGATCTGGGCTGATAGGCATTCGATTTTGACAATTTTTGAACCGTTGGATTCCTATCGAATAGCCAGATTTTACCAGCTTTACCAGAGTCATAACAGAATTGTTTTTATTCAAATTTTATTCAGATTTTTATGATTACAAAGGTAATTAGTCCCATATTGCTTTTAGAAATAAATATCTACCTCTTCTAGCTCTATAAAAAGGATCCTAAGCCTCTAAGAAAGGGAGGAGGGTTGGAAGGGAAGCTAAGGTATAGGGTGGAAGTCAAGCTCTGGATTAAAGGTTGCTTCAAAGCTGCGGTGCTGAGAAGAAGAGCCAGTCTTCTACGCCATCTTCATGCCTACGCTGATCTGCGATCTCCATCTAGTCTTTTTCCTTTAATTTTTTGTATTAAAATTTTGAATTTTCTTTAATTTCTTGTATTTAAATTCTGCATCTTAGTTTTAAATTTAATAAAGAAAGTTTCATTATTCTTTTCAATTCTAGCTCTTTAAATTATTTGTTCTTTATTGCTTTTTAATTTTACTATAAGTAGTTGCTAAGATCTAAATAGTAGATCTTAGTATCAAATTTATTTTTGCATAATTTAAATTCTATTTTTATTTATAGATCTATTTTTTGACTTTAATTTTAAAAAAAAATCCTTTCTTTCTTTTCTTAAAAAAAAAGAATCAAAGATTCTAGAAATAAATCATTGCCTCTCTGTGGATTCGACCCGACTCACCACTTTCTTCATAATTTTTAGTTAATTTAAAAAGTAAAGAGTCGGATTTAAATTGATAAACATGGTGTCTTAACGACAGCATCGTGTCCCTATCACTACTAATCTAGCTTTATAGGTTTCAACTTGGCCATCCGCTCTAATCTTTTTCTTATAGACCCATTTGCACCCAATAGGGTTCACACCCTCTGGTGCATCCATCAAAGTCCATACTTTGTTGGTGTACATGGAATCCATTTCGGATTGTATGGTAGCCAACTATTTATTTGAGTTCCTACTCATGACAGCTTCCGTATAGGTCAGAGATTCATCATTCTCAATAACTTAAGCTTCAAATTTCTCAATAATGAATCCGTACCTCATAAGGGTATGCTGCACTCTATCAGACCTATGGATTGGAGTTGTGTGTCCTGATTCTTTCTTATTTATGTATTTATTTGATTGAAAAATATCTATTTATTTTTCTTGAACTTCACTAAGTTCAATGTTTCTCCCACTACTTCTTTCTAGGATTAACTCTTTCTCCATGAAAGTGGCATGCCTACTTATAAATATCCTTTGTTCAGTAGGATGGCAGAGTAGATATCCTATACTATCTCTAGAATATCCTACAAATAGATATTTATCTGCTCTAGCATCTAGCTTATGTCCAAAATTTCTTTTGACATATACTGGACAATCCCATATCTTAAGATACTTAAGATTAGATTTCTTACCTCTCCATATCTCATATGGAGTACTAGATACAGACTTAGAAGGTACACTATTCAAGATGTATACTGTGGTCTCTAAGGCATGACCCTAGAAGAAAATAGGTAATTCTATGAAGCACATCATAGATCGTACCATATCCAATAAGGATATGGCATTTAACTATGGTGTATAAGAAGGAGTCCATTCAGAGAGAACTTTTTTTTACTTTAAGATAGTCTAGAAACTCACTAGATAAGTATTCTCCTCTCTGATCAGATCGAAGGATTTTTATACTCTTTCTAGTTTGTTTCTTGACCATACGTTGATACTCTTTGAATTTATCAAAAGCTTTCAATTTGTATTTCAAAAGATACACATATCCAAACCTTGATAAATTATCAATAAATGTTATAAAACAAGAATATCCTTCTCTGGCCTGAGTGGTCGTAGGACCACATACATCTATATGTACAGATCCTAATAACTCACTTATCCTTTCTCCATGTCCACTAAATGGAGTCTTGGTTATTTTACCCATGAGACATGATGCACAAGTTTCTAATGATTCATAATCATAAGGATCAGAGAACTTTTCTTTGTATAACTTATTAATCTTATTCTCACTAATATGACCAAGTCGATAATGCCAAAGTAAAGTATTATTTATGTGCTCTCTTTTATGCTTTCTACTTTCATCAACATAAAAAATATTATCATCCAAACATAGAGTTAACAAACCATTGTTAAAATTGTCATTGCATATTATTTCATTCGAATATTTGATAGAGCAACCATTCCTCATTACATCAAGATTATATCCTTGTTTTAATAACAAGGGTATAGATACAATATTTCTAATGATCTTAGGCATATAATAATAATTTGTCAGCTCTAAGATCTTTCCAAAAGGTAACTTCAAAATATTTATCCCTCCAGCTTCTGCTTGAATGGACTCTCCTCCAGCACCATAGAGCTCAAAGTCATCTTTCTTCAAACTCCTAATTTTCTGTAGCCCCTACAATGATTTGCAGATGTGAAAACTGCAGCCAGTATCCAATACCCAAGAGTTTGAAATGAAATAATTCAATGATAATATGGTATGTATCTCATACATATCTTTCGATGCATTATTTGCAACAGTCTTCATAGTTGCAAGGTAAGCCTTGCAATTCCTCTTTCAATGAACTATTTTGCCATAGTGAAAATAAGTCATCTGTCTAAAGGCCTTCTTCCTCTTCTTCTTCTTATTTATGCTACCTTTTGGATTTAGCCTCCTCGTTGAACCCTTTTTGCTTGCCTTCTTCTTGGAGATCCCATCTATAAGAAGAAGAGGAGCCTTATCCTTTTTGATATAGCTCTCTGTTGTTTTGAGCATATTTAACAGCTCAAGCAAGGATGTATTTAGTTTCTTCATGTGATAGTTCATGACAAACTGAGAAAATGATTCTAGGAGTGATTGTAAAATCAGATCCTGACTCAACTCCCCATCCATGATAAAATCTAATTGGCTTAATCGAGTGATTAGATCAATTAGCATCAATACATGGTCTTGCATGGATGAACCCTCTACCATGCTAGCATGGAATAACTGCTTAGATATCTCATATCTAGCAGTTCTACTCTATTCTCCATAAAGCTCTTTTAGGTTAAGCAATATGGACTGAGTGTCCATGTCATCATGCTGCCTCTGTAACTCGTTAGTTATAGAGGTAAGTATGATGCACTTGATAGTAAGAGAATCATTTTGCCACATCTTATATGTGAACTTTTCTTTCTCTGTATCATCTTCCCCTAATGGCCCAAGATCAGGAGCATCAAGAATATAGGAGAGCTTTTCTTGACTGAGTACTATTTTTAGGTTTCTCAGTCAATTCACATAGTTAGGATCGGTCAACTTATTTGAATCCATAATTGAACATAGTAAAAGTGAAGAAGTTATTTAATCTACATAATTAAAGTCTTAGATATGTGTGCCCTAGAAGCCAGATTGGCTGACACTTGTAATACACTTCTAAGAAAAAAATTATAATTTTAAAATAAAATGGATTATTTTCTATCATAGTGTGTATTTAAAAGTGTCTGTGATACATCCCTTGAGTTAATAGTAATAATAGTTCATATTTTCAAGAGTTGAAAATTTAAGACATGAATTTTCATTATTAACTCATAAAATGCTCTCGATCGTAGGATCATCATGAGGATGGTGATTGATCCGGAAGGTTGGTATATGATAGCTTTTAGGATAGATGAGTCTTGAGTCTACGATGTAGAGACACCAAAGCGAGAGTACAGATATTCATTAGAGAATGAGAGCACTGAGCGTGACCACCTCGAGCAGTCATGAGAAAGTCTACATTCTCGTCGATGACTGGCTCGAAGCTACAGTGGTGTGTCTGGTTCTTTGACCTGAGGTGCATCGGTAGTTCAGCTTAAGGGTGTTATAGCTTGACTACATCATAACTCAGTCTCCTAACCATTCAAAAACCTGAGGTGTATGCTGACTATAGCATGTTCATTGTAGGAATTGGATTGCACCAATAGGAGATCTATCTACCTCGGTAGATGAGGAGTAGCCCTATGATGATCATGAGAATCAAGTCCATAAGCCTATGGCCATGATGGAGTGAAATAATAGAAAGAGTTTCTATTAGAATTTTTATATTGGGCTTGAATCGAATGATTAATTCATATGATGGATATTAGGGTTTGACGAGATCACCTTAACCCTAATCCAATCGGGGCTCAAGATAGAGAAGCCTAATCACACATGTAACTACACCGAGAGATTAGCTTTCAGTTTTGATGGGTTGCCACCATATGCTGCTAGGTGTTACTGATAAATTTTGGAAGCAATTAGAATGATTTGGATGATCAATCATACTAGTTGTCTGAATCAAAAAAGTTTTGATCCATTGGAAGGTATTTCAATGATGTCGATGATAGTGATGAAGGAGAAATCCTAATTTCCCGGGTTAGGTTCGTTCAAATCTGATTGGATCAAGAGAGATATTTAAAAAAAAAAAATTTTGAATCTAAATTAGATCTGAGATATTTTAGATATGATTTTATAGATCTGATAAAATAAAATAAAAAAAAATAAATTTGACTTAATTTTGTATCTTTTGTTGGATAATCAGACTATCCTGTTGATGATCTTGCTGATTGCAGCTGGAAGGTTCTGGATCTAGCCACGCAAGTGCCTGGCCTCTATCCGGTATCCACTTGGATTGGATCTAGGAGATCCTCTTCTCTCTCTATCACACTCTCCAAAAATCAGATCTGAATCTGATCTGGAGGATCTTCAAAACTCCTTTTGAAGATCTAGCAGTCGTCCTCTTGCAGCAGTGCAGCCTTCTTCCTTTCTGATCGCCTTTCTCTTGATCTAGATCGCACCAACCAAGGAGCCCAAAACTCCTTTTGGGCGTGGAGAGGAGAGAGAGACTAGAAGATGGCTTGGAGGAAGGAGAGGGGCAGCCTTGGGGCATGGGCTGAGGGAGAATCTTCTTTAAAGCTAGGCGTAGATAGGGTCTTATTTATAGACCCTGCTGATCCATGCACTCCTCTTCATTCCCAACCAATCACAATGTTGCCTTTGTGAAATCAGATCTAAATCTGATTGGTGGAATAGAGATCCCTGGAATTCCAATCCTTAGATGGAGCCCCCTCAAGATTAGTCCTTAGGTGGCGCCTAAGACTGGTCAAATCTGGAATCTTAGGAGAACCTAATTGAATCCAAAAGGACTCCTGGAGTCCCCATCTAATGGGACTCCGGGCATCCCTATCCATGGATGCACGCCTCCCTAGGTGTGCACCCCCTCATTTTTAGGTTCTAGCAAGGGGACAAGCCCCCATGTGCTCTCCAATAGGTGCATGACACATGGTCAATGTCTTGACCAGTATCAAAGGTCAACTTTTGACCAAAGTCAAAGAAAGAAATGGCAGGTGACCAAAAATGGCAGGTAATGTCTTACAAAATAAGACAACCTTTTTCTGACTTGGACAACCTCCAGTCAGACCATAGTGAAGGCCTCTGATTGAGCACAAACTCCTTTGGCTCAGTCAGGACAACTTATTTATGATAGTAAAAGAAGAACGTTAGGTTCAATCGAGTGCTAGCACGATTTTCCTTGAACCTAATTGAATCTCATTCAGATCAATTGAACTGGATCAGTTCAATTGATGATCACCAGATTCAAACCCTTGTTTGTGTGACCCAGTTAGGTTCAGTTCTGTATGGTAATGGGATATGTCATGATCTCTATCATCGACATCATCGAAACTCCTTTCGATGGATCAGAACTCTTCTGATTCGAACAGCTAGAATGATCGATCATCTAAATCATTCTAATTGCTCCCAAAATCCACCAGTGACACCTAGCAGTATATGGTGGCAACCCATCAGAGCTGAATGCGAACCTCTTGGTGCAGCTACCTGTGTGATTAAGTTCTTCTATCTTGAGCCCCGATCAGATTAGGGTTAAGGTGAACTCGTCAAACCCTAGTCTCTGTCATATGATGTAATCATTCGATTCAAGTCCGAATGTGAAAATCTAAATAGAAACTCTTTCTATTATTTCACTCTACCATGGCCATGGGCTTCTGGACTTGATTCTCATGATCATCATAGGGCTGCTCCTCTACCACCGAGGTAGATAGATTCCATCTTGATGCAATCCAGTTCCTACAATGAACATGCTATAGCCAACATACACCTCAGGGTTCCATATGGCTAGGAGACCGAGTAATGGTGTAGTCAAACTATAACACCCTCAAGGTGAACTGCCGATGCACCTCAGGTCAAAGAACCAGACACACCACTACTGCAGCATCGAGTCAGTCATTGACGAGAAGGTAGACTTCCTAATGACTACTCGAGGTGGTCACGCTCAGTGCCCTCGTTCTCTAACGAGTACCTGTACTCTCGCTCCGGTGTCTCCACACCGTAGACTCAAGACTCATCTACTAAAGAGAAGCGATTGTACACCAACCTTCCGGATCAATCACCATCCTCGTGATGATCCTATGGTCGGAGCATTTTATGAGTTAATAATGATTATTCATGTCTTAAATTTTCAACTCTTGAAAATATGAATTATCATTACCATTAACTCAAAGGATGTATCACAGACACTAAATACACATATGTGATAGAAAATAAACCCATTTTATTGATTATTAGTCAAAATTATAATTTTGCCCCTAGAAGTGTATTACAAGTGTCAGCCAATTCTGGCTTCTAGGGCACATATATCTAACAATCTCCCACTTGTCCTAAAGCCAATTGGCTACAAGTCTAAGTCCCATCTTCTCAAGGTGGGCTTCGATCTTCTGCTGGCCCAACGGCTTTGTAAGTGGGTCTGCCACATTATCTGCGGAGTTGACTCTCTTGACCTCGACGTAACCCTTCTCGAGGTAATCGCGGATGAGGTGGTATCGCCGCTCAATGTGCTTGGATTTCTTGGTGAGACCTCGGCTCCTTAGCAAGGGCTATGGCGCCATTGTTGTCGCAGTATAGAGGAATGGCATCTGATGGCATTACTCCAATTTCTATGCAGCAAACTTCTTGTAGAATGCTTCCTTTCGCAGCCTCTGATGCAGCGATATATTCTGCTTCCATGGTGGAATCTGCTATCACAATTTGCTTGAAACTCTTCCAGCTGACAGCACCACCATTGCACACAAACAGACTCCCAGATGTCGACTTTCGATCATCTATATCGGACATGAAATCCGAGTCTGTGTATCCCTGGACTTGGAGTTCTCCATTACCAAAGACCAACATCATATCCTTAGTTCTTCTCAAGTACTTAAGGATACATTTCACAGAAGTCCAGTGTTCTTCACCTGGATTTGACTGATATCTGCTTGTGACACTCACAGCATGGGCTATATCAGGTCGTGTACATAGCATGGCATACATGAGGCTCCCTATTGCAGAAGCATAAGGGATCTTGCTCATGCATTCTATTTCCTCAGGTGTGCTAGGGCACATCTTCTTGGAAAGATGAATACCATGTCTGAAGGGTATTAATCCCCTCTTAGAGTTTTCCATACTAAACCTCTTTAGTACTTTCCTCTATGTACATCTTCTGTGAAAGTCCTAGCATCCTATTCGGTCTATCCCTATAGACCTTAATTCCTAGAATAAAGGATGCTTCACCTAGGTCTTTCATGGAGAATTCCTTGGACAACCACATTTTGACTGATGGTCAACATGGGAATATCATTCCCAATAAGGAGGATGTCATCCACGTACAATACGAGGAAGACAACAGCGCTCCCACTGACCTTTTTGAAAACACATGGTTCCTCTCTCATTTTTGATGAAACCAAACTATTTTGATCACATCATTGAAATGAGTGTTCCAGCTCCGAGATGCTTGCTTAAGTCCATATATGGACCTTTGCAGCTTGCAAACCTTGTGATCAGTATCACTGGATGTGAAACCTAGCGGCTGTTCCATATAGATATCTTCCTCAAGATATCCATTTAAGAATGCCATTTTCACGTCCATTTGCCATATTTCATAATCGAAATAGGCTGCAACAGGCAAGCAATGTGCGGATGGATTTTAGCATAGCCACTGGGAAAAAAGGTATCCTGATAGTCAATGCCTTCGCGTTGACTATAACCTTTTGCCACTAGTCTAGCCTTGAATGTCTCCACATTTCCCATCTGCACCAATCTTTCTCTTGAAGATCCATTTACACCCAATAGGTACTATACCTTCTGGTGGATCTACCAAGGTCCAGACTTGGTTTGAGTGCATCGAGTCAATTTCTGACTGCATTGCCTCTAGCCATTTCTCGGAGTCGATATCTGATATCGCCTCGTTGTAGGTTTTGGGATCATCACCATGAGCACCATTACCTACGAGGAACATTTTCTCTACTTCCTCTGAAATAATACCTAAGTATCTTTCAGGGGGATGGAAAACTCTTTCCGATCTACGAGGTGGAGGAGGTAGTGTTCTTATTGGCTCAACCTGATTTGGTTCCAATTGGTCCTTAGCTCGTTGCTACTTGTGAGACTTTCTCATCAAGCTTGAATCTGCTTTTCCAATGCCGCTATCTTGAATAAACTATTTTTCAAGAAAGATGGCATGTCGACTCACAATCACATTGTGGTCTTCTGGAATGTAGAAATAGTATCCTAATGACTCTTTAGGATATCCTATGAATCGAGCTCTAAAGGACCTAAACTCTAACTTGTCCGCTTGTTGTCTTTTGACATGAGCCGGACAACCCCAAATTCTGAGATGACTCAGACTTGGTTTCTTACCATGCCATATCTCATACGGTGTGGTAGGAACGGTTTTAGAGGGAACCCTATTCAGTAGATAAATTGAAGTTAACAATGAGTGTCCCCAAAGAAAATCAGGGAGGTCTGTGAAGCTCATCATGGATCGAACCATATCCAATAGAGTCCGATTTCTCCATTCTGAAACCCCGTTGAGTTGAGGTGTTCCTGGTGGAGTCCATTGAGAGACTATGCCATTTTTCTTGAGATAGTCTAGGAATTTTCCGGCTAAGGTATTCACCTCCTCGATCTGATCGAAGAACCTTAATGGGTTTTTCAGTTTGTTTTTCTACTTCATGTCTGAATTCTTTGAACTTTTCAAAAGCTTCAGACTTGTGTCTCATAAGATACACATACCCATACCTAGATAGATCATCGGTAAAGGTAATGAAGTAGACAAAATTGCCTCTAGCCGGCACATCAAATGGGCCGCACACATCAGTATGTACTAGGGCAAGGAGATCTGTGGCCCTTTCCCCATGTCCTAACAAAAGGGAGTTTAGTCATTTTGCCTTGAAGACAAGATTCACAAGTTGGATATGACTCGGAAGTCAATGGACTCAATAGCCCATTTTTCTCCAATTTGTTGATCCTATCTTCTGCTATATGACCTAATCTCAGGTGCCATAGATATCTATCATTTGGACTATCCCTAGGTCATTTGGCATTCACGTTTTGCTCGATAGTTAGAACAGGTACATCAATATGTAGCTGATAAAGATCCATTAATAAGGAAACCATTTGCAATTTTATTTCTTTCATAAAGAATGTTACAATGGTCCTTAAAGAAGGTAATCACATAGCCTTCTAGTGCTAAGCATGAAACAGAAATCAAATTCCTGCTAGCTGCAGGCACATAATAACAGTCTTTCAAAACTAAGTCTAAACCAGATGGTAATCGAAGAGGGTATGTTCCCATCGCTACTGCAGCAACTCTTGCTCCATTACCGATGCGTAGGATCATGTCTCCATCCCTCAGCCTCCTGCTATCCTCAAGATCCCTGCATGGAAGTGCACAGATGAGCACTAGAACCAGAGTCAAGCACCCAACTGGATGCAGAAGAAACCGTAAGGTTAGACTCAATAACGAGCATACCTCCAGAAGGACCTTCCTTCTTGTTCTTCAGGGTGGCCAGGTAAGTAGGGCAGTTCCGCTTCCAATGGCCGTCGCTGTTGCAATGGAAACACTTTCCTTTGACATCGGCCTTTTTCTTCGGCTCTGCCTTCTTCTTCTTTGCTCCTTCCACCTTCTTGCTTTTTCACAGACTTCTTTTTCTTTTCCATAAGACTTTCTTTTGGAAGAAGTCCATTCCATAGCAAGAACTGAGCCTTTAGAACCTTTCATAGAAAGCTCAGCGGTAACCAGCATATTCATTAATTCGGCCAAGGAATTTTGAAGTTTATGCATGTGGTAATTCATGATGAATTGCCCATATGCATCAGTCAAGGATTGCAGAATAATATCATTCTGCAGATCCAAGTCTAACTTCACACCGAGCTTCTCAAGCTCTTCCATGTCCTTGATCATCATCAGACAGTGATCTTGGACTGACTGCCCATCACGCATCTTAGCCTTAAAAAGTCATTTTGTGACTTGATACTTTGGCTGCGCGACTCTGTTCACCAAACATCTCCTGCAGGTGAGCCAACATTTGGCGAGCAGTCCCGATATCTTCATGTTGGCGCTGGAGCTCATCAGACATCGAGCCCAACATGTAATATCTGGCCTTATTATCTTCGTCTATCCATTTTTCAAGAGATGCTCTCTGTTCAGCAGGATGGACGAGGCTGGTAAGGTGGGAGGGTCCTGGTCCAATACATGGGTTAACTTCTCGAAACCCAAAATAATTTTGTAGTTTCCTGAGCCAATCTTTATAATTGGGTCCAGTCAGTCTATGTGTGTCCAGGATACGTGCTAATGGGTTGGACGCAGACATTTTTCTGTAGAGAGTCAAAGATTCTAGTTAGATACTTGTAATTTTGACTTGACCAATTTATTTAGAAATTTTATTTTTAAATAAATTAGCTCCCACTATTTTCTCGGATCCCTACACTCCCTCTGTAGAGATGCAAAAATCTCCATGATTAATGATTTCTAGTGGGTGGTGCGGTCTCACCAACTGACTCATCACCTCACCTAACAGTTATTGGTGATGGGTTAGCCAATGAGTGAACAACTCTTGTTCAATGATTCTCTAATCATGGTGCACCCAAACTTGATCTCTAATTCATGAATCTCACCATATCCAAAATATTGATCCACTCCTTAGTTAAGTCAGACCCACCATTTGCATAGACTGGATTCCTAATTGAGTCTCTCACCGTATCCAAAATATTGAGCCCAACTCATCCTCCAGCCCATAGCATCCAATGCCTAATAGACATGGTTGCATCTTTTCGGTGCAACTGAGCCACTGTATCCAGCCGAGAACAATCAACCCCGGGAAGGGCCCGCACATCTACAATGGTGGAAGACCTCAGACTTAATCTTTTCTTAGGGAAGAATTGATTCAGGTCTCATTAAACTAGACTTGTCATAGTCATAACAATTATGACTAACCTAGTGGCATGGGTTAGCTCGGATTATTGACCACCTCAGATCAGAACTGTGTCAACAGATATGGCCAGGTAAGTGAGACCGGTGGAAGGGAATATGCCATTAACTCGTACAAGAACGCATTCAGGTCGAGTAGCTTCCAATTAAAAATCAGTCGGTCGTATGTGCCAAACTTACCTTAGACACCAAATTATTGAGTCAGAACCAATTGGGTTAGCCTACAATCCAGACTCTAACCTCTGAGCCTAATTAGGTCTTGCTTGATCGTGACTCGATCGATCTTGACCCAGACTTAATCCTATTAGGCTGGTCAATTTAAGCATTGTTGATCCCATCTAACCAACTCTTGATTCGGTTTGATCAACCGCTTAGACCTAATTGAGCTACCCAAGCCCGAACCCAGTATTATGAATATGTCTTAGATCTAAAATTCTCAATTTTAGACCTAATTAATATTTCATAATCTTAATTCTTAATTAAGTAGGGTTCATAAATAAAATATGCACAATAAATCCTAGGATTTCAGGATCTAGGGTTTTGCAGAAAGTAAGTTTTGGATTTCTGATTAAGGACGAACACGCAGCACCCCTACACATCATAAGAACACCCCATCGAATGGGAAGGAGAGGGCCTTTAAACCCTTCTTCGTTCTTATGACCGGACGGCCAAGAGGAACGCCTTAATCAGGAACATGTAAATACTACAAAACTAGTTTTAGATCTATATCATATATCTCATATATAAAAATTAGATCTAATCATGGCATATTTTGCATACATCTCATGTATCAATCATGCATATTTTTAGATCTAAATTATCTCATAATAATCTAAAAAATTAGATTTAAATTGATCTAATCAAAATAAATTCTAATCTAGATAATTATGTAGAACTATTCTACAACTAGTCTAGACATGCATCAATCATATCTCATATGATATGTTTAAAAATTAAATAATTTTTATTTACTATTTTTTAGATGTTATTATAATAATTATAATATCAAAAAATAGTAAATAAATAGATCTAAAATATGATTTAATCAAATTAAATTATGAAACATGCAAGACTATTCTATAGAACTATTCTATTTTAGAACTAGTCATGCATATCTTCTAATCTTAGATCCAAATTATTTAATTTTAATTTTTTTGATTTTAGATCTGATCACATCTCATGTGACATCTTGAAATCACCTTATTTTTAATTAAAATAAATTTAAAATTAGATCTAAATAAGTTTTAGAACCATGGCTCTGATACCAGTTGAAGAAAAAATTCCTGATTTCTTGGGTCCAGGTTCGTTCAGATCTGATCGGATCAAGAGATATTTTCAAAAATTTTTTTTTTAATCTAAATTAGATCTAAGATATTTTAAATTTGATTTTATTAGATTTTAATAAAATAAAATAAAAGAGAATTAAATCTAATTTAATTTTGTATCTTTTGTTGGGTAATCAGATTATCCTATGATGATCCTATTGATTGTCAGAAATTCTGGATCTAGCCATGCAAGCGCCTGGCCTCTATCGGTATCCACTTAGACTGAATCTATAGATCTTCTTCTTCTTTATCACCTCTCCAAATATCAGATCTGGATCTGATTTGGAGGATCTTCAAAACTTCTTTTGAAGATCTGCAGTCGTCTCTTTGCAGCAGTGCAGCCTTCTTCCTTTCTCATCGCCTTTCTCTTGATCTGGATCGCACCAACCATTGGAGCCAAAACTCTTTGGGCATGGAGAGGAGAGAGAGGACTAGAAGATGGCATGGAGGAGAGAGAGGAGCAGCCTTGGGGTGTGGGTTGAGGGAGAACTTCTTTAAAGCTGAGGGCAGATAGGGTCTTATTTATAGACTACTACGCCATGATCCAACTCCTCTTCTTCCCAACCAATCACAACCCTTTGTGAAATCAGATCTAAATCTGATTGGTGGGATGATATCACCTGATTCCAATCAGATGAGAGCCCCCTCAAGATCATCCTTAGAGTGGCGCCTTAAGACTGGTCAAAGCTGAGTTCTTAGGTGCCTACCTAAGTTGATTCCAAGAAGGAACCTAGGAGTCCCATCTAATGGGACTCCTAGGCATCCTCCATCCATTGGGCGCACAGCTCCCTAGGTGTGCACCCCCTTTTTTCTAATTTCTAGCAAGGGGACAGCCCCTACCAGCTCTTTTAATAGGTGCATGACACATGGGCAATGTCTAAAGTGTCAAAGGTCAACTGTTTGACCAAAGTCAAAGAACAAGAAATTAGCAGGTGACCAAAAATGGCAGGTGTTATCTCTAATTTATCTCATAAATTAAGACAACCCTTTTCTAACTCTGGACAAGCCTCCAGTCAGACCATAGTGAAGGTACCTCTGATTGAGCACAAACTCCTTTGGCTCAGTCGAGACAACTTATTTAATGATAGTAAAAGGAAGAACGTTAGGTTCAATCGAGTGCTAGCACGATTTTCCTTGAACCTAATTGAATCTCATTCAGATCAATTGAACTGGATCAGTTCAATTGATGATCACCAGATTCAAACCCTTGTTTGTGTGACCCAGTTAGGTTCAGTTCTGTATGGTAATGGGATATGTCATGATCTCTATCATCGACATCATCGAAACTCCTTTCGATGGATCAGAACTCTTCTGATTCGAACAGCTAGAATGATCGATCATCTAAATCATTCTAATTGCTCCCAAAATCCACCAGTGACACCTAGCAGTATATGGTGGCAACCCATCAGAGCTGAATGCGAACCTCTTGGTGCAGCTACCTATGTGATTAAGTTCTTCTATCTTGAGCCCCGATCAGATTAGGGTTAAGGTGAACTCGTCAAACCCTAGTTCTCTGTCATATGATGTAATCATTCGATTCAAGTCCGATGTGAAAATCTAAATAGAAACTCTTTCTATTATTTCACTCTACCATGGCCATGGGCTTCTGGACTTGATTCTCATGATCATCATAGGGCTGCTCCTCTACCACCGAGGTAGATAGATTCCATCTTGATGCAATCCAGTTCCTACAATGAACATGCTATAGCCAACATACACCTCAGGATTTCGAATGGCTAGGAGATCGAGTAATGGTGTAGTCAAACTATAACACCCTCAAGGTGAACTATTGATGCACCTCAGGTCAAAGAACCAGACACACCACTGCAGCATCGAGTCAGTCATTGACGAGAAGGTAGACTTTTTAATGACTACTCGAGGTGGTCACGCTCAGTGCCCTCGTTCTCTAACGAGTACCTATACTCTCGCTCCGGTGTCTCCACACCGTATAGACTCAAGACTCATCTACTAAAGAGAAGCGATTGTACACCAACCTTTCGGATCAATCACCATCCTCATGATGATCCTATGGTCAGGAGCATTTTATGAGTTAATAATGATTATTCATGTCTTAAATTTTCAACTCTTGAAAATATGAATTATCATTACCATTAACTCAAAGGATGTATCACAGACACTAAATACACATATGTGATAGAAAAAAACTTATTTTATTATTTATAGTCAAAATTTTAATTTTATTCCTAGAAGTGTATTACAAGTGTTAGCCAATTCTGGCTTTTAGGGCACACATATCTAACAAGAGATCACGATATATCCCATTACCATATGGTACTAAACCTAACTGGATCACACAAATAAGGATTTGGATCTAGATGTCATCAATTGAACAAACCTAGTTCAATTGATTTGAATAAGATTCAATTAGGTTCAAGAAAATCATGTTAGCACATGATTGAGCCTAATGTTCTCCTTTAATTATCATTAAAGCTTATCTCGACTGAGCCAAATATGTTTGGGCTCACTCAGGAATCTTTACTTGGTCTAACTGAAGCTTGTCCAGATTAGAAAATGATTGTCTTAATTTATGAGATAAATTTAAGATAATCTACCATTTTCGGTCACCGGCTAATTCCTGTTTTTGGACATTGGTCAAATGTTGACCCTAGACACTTGGACATTTGCCCATGTGTCATGCACCTATAGGAGAGTACCTAGGGCCTTGTCCCCCTGCTAAATATAGATAGAAAAAGGGTCGCATGCCTCCCTCCCCCTGCAAAATATAGATAGAAAGAGGGTGCATGCCTAAGGAGGCATGCGACCCATGAGGATCAAGGAGGAGTCCCATACAGATGGGACTCTAGGGTTGCTTTAGTGGATTAAACTCTATGGTGCCAAGAACTCTTATTTGATCCAATCTTGGCATCCCCTTAAGGGAGTTTTAAGATTCTCTCATCTGATTCGATCAGATGCTGTCATCCCACCAATTAGATTTAGATCTGATTGCTTAAAGGGTCATGATTGGCCGAGATGATGTGGCACTGCATGGCACAGTAGGGTCTATATAAACCCTGTCTGTGGCTTGGATTTTAATGCCTCTGCCTTTAGCCCATGCCACAAAGTTTGTCTCCCTCCTTCTCCATGCCACCCTCTTCTCTCTCTCCTCTTCATTCCCAAGGGGTTTTGGGCATGAATAAGGTGCGATCCAAGCAAGTGAAAGGCGTCAGGAAAGGAAGAAGGCAGCGCTGCTGTAAGAGACAACGACAGTTCTTCAAAAGGAGTTTTGAAGATCTTCAAGATCAGATCTATATCTGATTTTTGAAAGATTAATTGAGAAGAAGAAGATCTCTAGATCTTGTCTGAGTGGATGCCGGTAGAGACCAAGTGCTTGCGTGGCTACATTCAGAACCTTAGGCAAACATCGGGATCATCACAGGATAATTGGATTACCCAAAATAAAGGTATAATTAAATAAAATTTAATTTTTATTTTATTTTATTTTTATTATCAGATAAATAATACTAGATCTAAGGAGTCTTAAATTTAATTAGGATCTCAGAGAAAAAATTTTTGAAATATCTCTCCTAATCCAATCAGATCTGAACGAACCTGATCCAAAAAATAGATTTTTTCCTTCAACTGGTATCAGAGTCAGATTCCATAATTTATTAGATCTAATTTTAATTTATTTTTTATCTAATAATTAAATAATTTTTGATATCATATTAGATGTAATTAGATCTAAAATTAAAAAATTAAAAATTAAATAATCTAGATCTAAGATGTATGAGATGCATGACTAGACTTGGAAAAGAATTATTCTATATGTAGTCTAGCATAATCATAATTGTAATTTGATTAGTTATAATTTTTAAATGTATTTATCTACTATTTTCTAATATTATAAATATTATAATTAGATCTAAAAATAAAAAATAAATTTATTCAATTTATTCATATGAAATATGATAGATGCATGTTTATACTAGTTGTAGAATAGTTCTACAAAATTATCTAGAATAAATTTTAATTTGATATGATCAAATTTAAATCTTATTTTTTAGATATTTATGAGATAATTTAGATCTAAAAACATACATGATATGATACATGAGATGTATGCAAAATATGTTTTTAGTAAGATCAATTTTTATATATGTGATATATGATGTAGATCTAACTAGTTTTGTAGATTTATCATATTTCTAATTAAGGCATGCCCCTTGGCCATCCGATCATAAGAACGAAGTGGAGTTTAAAGGCCCTCCCCTTCCATTCGATGGGATGTTCTTATAGTGTGTAGGTATGCCATGCATTCATCCTTAATAAAAAATAAAAAACTTATTTTCTGCAAAACCATAGATCCTGAAATCCTAGAATTTTATATACATATTTTGTTTATGAACCCAAAATTTAATTAAAAATTAAGATTATAAAATATATTAGATCTAAAATTAAGAATTTTTAGATCTAAGATATATTCATAAAATTAGGTTCGGGCTTGGGTAGCTCAATTAGGTCTAGCGATTGATCAAACCAAATTAAGAGTTGGTTAGGTGGGATTAAGAGTACTTTAATTGATCGGCCTAATAGGATTAAGTCTGGGTCAAGGTCGAGTCACATGAGTGATCGATCGAGTTAAGACCTAATTAGGCTCAGTGGTTAGAGTCTGAATTGTAGGCTAATCCGACTGGTTCTGGCTCAACAATTTGGTGACTAAGATAAGTTTGGCAGATACGATCGATTGATTTTTAATTAGGAGCTACTCGACTCAAATGCATTCTTGTCGAGTTAATGGCATATTCCTTCTACAGTTCTTACTTACTTGGCCATATTTGTCGACCTAGTCCTGATCTAAGGTGCTATATCAAGTCAAGTTTAAAGAGACCTAAATCAAATCTCTCTAAGAAAGGATTAAGTCTAAGGTCTTCCACAATTGTAGATGCGTGGGCCCTTCCTAGGATTGATTGTTCTCAGTTGGTCACAGTGGTTCAGTTGCACCAAAAAGATGCAACCATGTCTATTAGGCATCGGATGCTATGGGCTAGAGGAAGGATTAGGCTCAATATTTTGGATACGGTGAGAGACCTAATTAGAAATCTAATCTATGCAAATGGTGGGTTTGACTTAACTAAGGAGTGGATCAATATTTCGGGCATGGTAAGATTCATGAATTAGAGACCAAGTCTGGGTGCATCATGATTGCAGAATTATTAGATAAGAGTTGTTCACTCATTGGCCAACCCATCGTCAATAACTGTTAGGTGAGGTGATGAGTCAGTTGGTGGGACTGCACCACCCACTAAAAATCAGTAATCTTGAAGATTTTTGCATCTCTATAGAGAAAGTATAGGGATTCGAGAAAATAGTGGAAGCTAATTTGTTTACAAATCAAATTCTTAAACAAATTGATCAAGTCTTAATTACAAAATCTAACTAGAAATATTGACTTTCTATAGGAAAAAAGAAAATGTCTGCGTTCAATCCACTAGTCCATATCTTGGATACCCATAGACTGACCGGATCAAATTACAAGGATTGGCTTCGAAACTTCAAAATTATTTTGGGTTTTGAGAAGTTGACTCATGTATTGGACTAGGATCCCCCCATCTTATCAGCTCGTCCATCCATTGAACAGAGAGCATCTCTTGAAAAGTGGATGGATGAAGATAATAAGATCAGATACTACATGTTGGGCTCGATGTCTGATGAGCTTCAGTGCCAACATGAAGATATCAAGACTGTCTACCAAATGTTGGCTCACCTGCAAGAGTTGTTTAACGAATAGAGTTATGCAGCCAAATATCAAATCACTAAATGACCTTTTAAGGATAAAATGCATAATGGACAGTCAGTCCAAGATCATTGTCTGATGATGATCAAGGACTTGGAAGAGCTTGAGAAGCTCGAAGTGAAGTTAGATCAGGATCTCCAGAATGATATAATTCTGCAATCCTTGACTGATGCGTATGGGCAATTCATCATGAACTATCATATGCATAAACTTCAAAATACTCTGGCCGAGCTTATGAATATGCTAGTTATTGCTGAGCTTTTTATAAAAGGTTCTAAAGGCTCAGTACTTGCTATGGAATGGACTTCTTCCAAGAGAATATCTTTTGAAAAGAAGAAGAAGTCTGTGAAAAAGCAAAAGATGGAAGGTTGCAAGAAAGGAAGATAGAGCTGAAGAAGAAGGTCGTTGATGAAGAAAAGTGTTTCCATTATAATACTGATGGCCACTGAAAGCAAAACTATCCTACATACTTGGCCACCCTGAAGAATAAGAAGGAGACAGGTCCTTCTAGAGGTATGCTCATTATTGAATCTAACCTTATGATTTCTTCTGCATCCAGTTGGATGCTTGACTCTGGTTCTAGTGCTCATTTATGAACTTCCATGTAGGATCTTGTGTTAGATATATGTGCCCTAGGAGTCAGAATTGGTTGACACTTGTAATACACTTCTAGGGGCAAAATTGTAATTTTGACTAAAATCAATAAATGGGTTTTTTTCTATCACATATGTGTATTTAGTGTCTGTGATACATCCTTTGAGTTAATGGCAATGATAATTCATATTTTCAAGAGTTGAAAATTTAAGACATGAATAATCATTATTAACTCATAAATTGCTCCTGACCATAGGATCATCACGAGGATGGTGATTGATCCGGAAGGTTGGTGTACAATCGCTTCTCTTTAGTAGATGAGTCTTGAGTCTACGGTGTGGAGACACCGGAGCGAGAGTACAGGTACTCGTTAGAGAACGAGGGCACTGAGCGTGACCACCTCGAGTAGTCATTAGGGAGTCTACCTTCTCGTCAATGACTGACTCGATGCTGCAGTAGTGTGTCTGGTTCTTTGACCTGAGGTGCATCGGCAGTTCACCTTGAGGGTGTTATAGTTTGACTACACCATTACTCGGTCTCCTAGCCATATGGAACCCTGAGGTGTATGTTGGCTATAGCATGTTCATTGTAGGAACTGGATGGCATCAAGATGGAATCTATCTACCTCGGTGGTAGAGGAGCAGCCCTATGATAATCATGAGAATCAAGTCCAGAAGCCATGGCCATGGCAGAGTGAAATAATAGAAAGAGTTTCTATTTAGATTTTCACATTGGACTCGAATCGAATGATTACATCATATGACAGAGACTAGGGTTTGACGAGTTTACCTTAACCCTAATCTGATCGGGGCTCAAGATAGAAGAACTTAATCACACAGGTAGCTGCACCAAGAGGTTCACATTCAGCTCTGATGGGTTGCCACCATATACTGCTAGGTGTCACTGGTGGATTTTGGGAGCAATTAGAATGATTTAGATGATCGATCATTCTAGCTGTTCGAATCAGAAGAGTTCTGATCCATCGAAAGGAGTTTCGATGATGTCGATGATAGAGATCATGACATATCCCATTACCATACAGAACTGAACCTAACTGGGTCACACAAACAAGGGTTTGAATCTGGTGATCATCAATTGAACTGATCTAGTTCAATTGATCTGAATGAGATTCAATTAGGTTCAAGGAAATCGTGCTAGCACTCGATTGAACCTAACGTTCTTCTTTTGCTATCATAAATAAGTTGTCCTGTCTGAGCCAAAGGAGTTTGTGCTCAATCAGAGGCCTTCATATGGTCTGACTGGAGGTTGTCCAAGTCAGAAAAGGTTGTCTTATTTTGTAAGACATTACCTGCCATTTTTGGTCACCTGCCATTTCTTGTTCTTTGACTTTGGTCAAAAGTCTACCTTTGACTGGTCAAACATTGACCATTGACACTTTGACTTTTGACCACATGTCATGCACCTATTGGAGAGCTGGTGGGGGCCTGTCCCCCTGCCAGAACCTGGCAAGGAGAAGGGCGCATGCCACCCTAGGCGTGTGCCCAAGTTGGAGGCGCCTAGGAGTCCTTGTTGGACAAGGACTCCATCTCCTTTTTGGATTCCAATTAGAGTTCTTCTAAGAACCAACTTTGACTGGTCTTAGGCACCCTCTAAGGAGGAATCCAGGGGACTCTATTCCCACCAATCAGATTTAGATCTGATTTCACAAAGGGTTGTGATTGGTTGGGAAGAAGAGGAGTTGGATCACAGCTAGTCTATAAATAAGACCCTGTACCCAACTCAGATTGACATGAGATTGAAGCTAAAAGTTTCCATACACCCCAAGGCTGCCTCTCCCCTCCTTCTCCATGCCAAACCACCTTCTCCCCTTGCTCTCCACGTCCAAAAGGAGTTTTGGATTTTTGTTGGTGCGATTCAAGCAAGAGAAAGGCGATCAAAAGCAAGAAGGCTGCGCTGCTGCAAAGGACGACTGCTGATCTTCAAAAGGAGTTTTGAAGATCCTCCAGATCAGATCCAGATCTGAATTTTTGGAGACATGATAGAGAAGAAGAGGATCTCCAGATCCAGCCCGAGTGGATATCGGTAGAGGCCAGGCGCTTGCGTGGCTAGATCCAGAACCTTCCACTGCATACAGGATCATCAATAGGGTAATAGGATTACCCAAATCAGGTAAATTAAATTTGATTTAATTTATCCTTATTTATTTTATTTATTAAAATAATATTAATCAGATCTAAAACATCCTAGATCTAATACAGATCAAAGAAAAAATTTTTGAAATATATCTCTTGATCTGATTAGATCTGAACGAACCTAGACCGGAAAATCAGGATTTCCCTTCATCTTTAGTATAGCAAGAGGCTGAGGGATGGTGAGATGATCCTACGTGTCGAAAGTGAAGCAAGGGTTGCTGCTGTGGCCATGAGAACCTACCCTCTTCGACTACCATCTGGCTTAAATTTAGTACTTAGGGATTGTTATTATATGCCTGCTGCAAGCAGAAATTTGATTTTTATTTCATGTTTAGCATAAGAAGGCTATGTAATTAGTTTTCTTAAGGACCATTGTAATATTCTTTATGAAAGAAATAAAATTACAAGTGGTTTCCTTATTAACAGTCTCTATCAGTTACTTATTGATGTATCTTTCTTTAATATTGAGCAAAATGTGAACACCATAAAATCAAAATGACCCAGGGATAGTTCAAATGATAGGTATCTATGGCACCTAAGGCTAAGTCATATAGTAGAAGATAGGGTTAACAAATTGGAGAAAATCGAGCTATTGAGTCTGTTGACTTTCGAGCCATATCCAATTTGTGAATCATGTTTTCATGACAAAATGACTAAGCTCCCTTTTATAGGACATGGGGAAAAGGCCACAAATCTACTTGCCCTAGTACATACTGATGTGTGCGGCCCATTTGATGTGCTGGCTAGAGGCAACTTTATCTACTTCACAATCTTTATCGATGATTTATCTCGGTATGGGTATGTGTATCTTATGAGACACAAGTCTGAAGTCTTTGAAAAGTTTAAAAAATTCAGACATGAAGTGGAAAAGCAAACTGAAAAACCCATTAAGGTTCTTTGATCAGATCGATGAGGTGAATACCTTAGTCGAAAATTTTTGGACTATCTCAGGCAATATGGCATAGTCTCTTAATGGACTCCACCTGAAATACCTCAACTCAACAGGATTTCAGAATGGAGAAATCAGACCCTATTAGATATGGTCCGATCCATGATGAGCTTCACAGACCTTCCTGATTTTTTTTGGGGATATAGTCTGTTAACTGCTATATATTTACTGAATAAGGTTTCCTCTAAAATCATTCCTACCACACCGTATGAGATATGGCATGGTAAGAAATCAAGTCTGAGTCATCTCAAAGTCTGGGGTTATCCGGCTCATGTCAAAAGATAATAAGCGGACAAGTTAGACTATAGGTCCTTTAGAGCTCGATTCATAGGATATCCTAAAGAGTCATTAGGATATTATTTCTATGTTTTTGAAGATCATAATGTGATTATGAGTTGGCATGCCATCTTTCTTGAAAAATAGTTTATTCAAGATGGTGGTATTGGAAAGCAGATCAAGCTCAATGAGAAAGTCTCCCAAGAGCAACGAGCTAAGGATCCTATGGAACCAAATCAGGTTGAGCCAATACAATCACTACCTCCTCCACCTCATAGATCGAAAAGAATTTTTCGTCCTCCTGAGAGGTACTTAGGTACTATTTTAGAGGAAGCAGAGAAAATATTCCTCGTAGTAATGGGGTTCAAGGTGATGATCCCAAAATCTATGATGAGATGACATCGAATATCGACTTTGAAAAATGGTTAGAGATAATGAAGTCAGAAATTGACTAGATGTACTCAAATCAAGTCTAGATCTTGGTAGATCCACCTGAAGGTATAGTACCTATTGGATGTAAATGGATCTACAAGAGAAAGATTAGTGCAGATGGAAATATGGAGACATTCAAAGCAAGATTAGTGGCAAAAGGGTATAGTCAGCGTGAAGGCATTGACTATCAGGATACCTTTTGCTAGTAGCCATGCTAAAATCCATCCATACATTGCTTACTGTTGCAATCAATTTTGATTATGAAATATGGTAAATGGATGTAAAAATGATGTTCTTAAATGGATACCTTGAGGAAGATATCTATATAGAATAGTCACTAGGTTTCACATCAAGTGATGCTGATCATAAAGTATGCAAGTTGCAAAGGTTCATATATGGACTTAAGCAAGCATCTCGGAGCTGGAATACTCATTTTAATAATGTGATCAAATTATTTGGTTTCATCAAGAATGAGGAGGAACCATGTATTTTCAATAATATTAGTGGGAGCGCTATTGTCTTCCTCGTACTGTACATGGATGATATCCTCCTTATTGAAAATGATATTCCCATATTGACCACGGTTAAAATATGGTTATCTAAAGAATTCTCTAAGAAAGACTTAGGAGAAGCATCTTTCATTCTAGGAATTAAGGTCTATAGAGATAGACCAAATAGGATGCTAGGTCTTTCACAGAAGATGTACATAGAGGAAGTGCTAAAAAGGTTTAGCATGGAAAACTCCAAGATGGAATTGGCACCCTTCAGACATGGCATTCATTTTTTCAAGAAAATGTGTTCCAACACACCTGAGGAGATTGAACGCATGAGCAAGATTCCTTATGCTTCAGCAATAGGGAGCCTCATGTATGTCATATTATGTACACGACCTGATATAGCCCATGCTATGAGAATCACGAGCAGATATCAATCAAATCTAGATAAAGAACACTGGACTTCTATGAAATGTATCCTTAGGTACTTGAGAAAAACTAAGGATATGTTGTTGATTTTTGGTAATGGAGAACTCCAAGTCTCGGGGTATGCAAACTCAAATTTTATGTTCGATATAGATGATCGAAAGTCGACATCTAAGAGTCTGTCTGTGTGTAATGGTGGTGTTGTTAGTTGAAAGAGTTCCAAGCGGGTAGCAATAGTAGATTCCACCATGGTAGCAAAGTATATCGCTACGTTAGAAGCTGCGAAGGAGACATTTTTGTATAAGAAGTTCACCATAGAGATTGGAGTGATGCTATTGGATGCTATTCCTTTATACTACGATAATAATGGTGCCATGGTCCTTGCTAAGAAGCCGAGGTCTCATCAAAAATTCAAGCACATCGAGCGGCGATATCACCTCATCTGCGATTACCTCGAGAAAGATTACGTCGAGGTCAAGAGAGTGGACTCCGCAAACCATATGACAGACCCACTCACAAAGTCATTGAGCCAACAGAAGATTGAAGCATACCTTGAGAAGATGGGACTTAGATTTGAAGCCAATTGACTTTAGGTCAAGTGAAAGATTGTTAGATTTGTGTGCCCTAGAAGCCAGATTGGCTGACACTTGTAATATACTTTTAAGAGCAAAATTATAATTTTGACTATAAATAGTAAAATGGATTATTTTCTATCATAGTGTGTATTTGAAAGTATCTATGGTACATCCCTTGAGTTAATGGTAATGATAGTTCATATTTTTATGAGTTGAAAATTTAAGACATGAATTTTCATTATGAACTCATAAAATACTCCGGATCGTAGGATCATCATGAGGATAGTGACTGATCCAAATGGTTAGTATACGATCGCTTCTTTAGGATAGATGAGTCTTGACTCTATGGTGTAGAGACACCGGAGCGAGAGTATAGGTACTCGTTAGAGAACGAGGGCACTGAGTGTGACCACCTCAAGCTGTCATGAGGAAGTCTATCTTCTCATCGATGACTAGCTTGAAGCTGCAGTGGTGTGTCTGATTTTTTGACCTGAGGTACATCGATAGTTCACCTTAAGGGTATTATAGTTTGACTATACGATAACTCGATCTCCTAGCCATTCAGAACCCAGAGGTGTATGTTGGCTATAGCATGTTCATTATAGGAATTGGATTGCACCAATAGGAGATCTATCTACCTCGGTAGATGACGAGCAGCCCTATGATGATAATGAGAATCAAGTCCATAAGCCCATAGCCATGGTAGGGTGAAATAATAAAAAGAGTTTCTATTAGGGTTTTCACATTGGACTTGAATTGAATGATTAATTCATATGACGGATATTAGGATTTGACGAGATCACTTTAACCCTAATTCGATAGGAGCTCAAGATAGAGGAAACTAATCACATAGGTAACTGCACCAAGAGGTTTGCTTTCAGTTCTGATGGGTTGCCACCATATGCTGTTAGGTGTCACTGGTGGATTTTGGGAGCAATTAGAATGATTTGGATGATCGATCTTACTAGTTGTCTAAATTAAAAAAGTTCTGATCCATCGGAAGGTGTTTCAATGATGTCGATGATAGAGATCATGACATATCCTATTACCATATAAAACTGTACCTAGCTGGATCACATAAATAAGGATTTGGATCTAGATGTCATCAATTGGACTAACCTAGTTCAATTGATTTGAATAAGATTCAATTAGGTTCAAGAAAATCATGCTAGCATACGATTGAGCCTAATGTTCTCCTTTAAAAATCATTAAAGCTTGTCTTGACTGAGCTAAATGTGTTTGGGCTCACTCAAGATTCTTTACTTGGTCTGACTGAAGCTTGTTCAGATCAAAAAAGGGTTGTCTTAATTTATAAGATAAATTTAAGATAACACCTGCCATTTTCGGTCACCTGCTAATTTCTATTTTTGGACATTGGTCAAATGTTGACCCTGAACACTTGGACATCTGTCCATGTGTCATGCACTTATAGAAGAGTACCTGAGGCCTTGTCCTCCTACTAAATATAGATAGGAAGAGGGTGCACATTCATCCCATGAGGATAAAGGAGTCCCATACAAATGGGACTCCAGGGTTGCTTTAGGAGATTAAACTCTGTGACGCCAAGAACTCTTGTTTGACCTAGTCTTGGCACCACCTTAGGAGGGTTTTGAGGGTCTCTCATCTAATTGGATCAGATGACGTCATCTGACCAATCAGATTTAAATCTGATTGCTCAAAGGGTGGTGATTGGCTGGGATGATGTGGCACTACGTGGCACAGCAGAGTCTATATAAACCCAATCTATGCCTTGATTTTTAATGCTTCTACCTTTAGCCCATTCCACAAAGCCTCTCTTCCTCCTTCTTCACGCCACCCTCTGGTCCTCTCTCTTCTCTCCATGCCCAAGGGATTTTGGGCACAAATAAGGTGTGATCCAAGCAAGTGAAAGGCACCAATAAAGGAAGAAGGTAGCACTGCTGTAAGAGATAATGATAGTTATTCAAAGGGAGTTTTGAAGACCTTCAAGATCATATCTATATCTGATTTTTGAAGAATTGATTGAGAAGGAGAAGATCTCTAGATCCTGTCTGAGTGGATACCGGTAGAGGTCAGACGCTTGTGTAGCTACATCCAGAACCTTAGGCAAACATCGGGATCATCACAGGATAATTGGATTACCCAAAATAAAGATATAATTAAATTATATTTAATTTTTAATTTTAATTTATTTTTATTATCAGATCAATAAGATCAGATCTGAGGAGTCTAAGATCTTATTAGAATCTCAGAGAAAAAATTTTTGAAATATCCTCCTGATCCAATCAGATTTGAATGAACCTAATCCAGAAAATAGGTTTTTTCCTTCATAAAGAACATTACATAAGCAAACAACTCATGATGACATACATAATTAAATTAGGACTTTAATTTAATTATGCCTTCCACTATTTTATCGAATATCATAATCCCTAAATATGACAATCCAGAAAATCTAATTATTTTTCTTAGTAGGATTGAGATCTTAATTTCTTATAGAAGGTCTTGTGGTTGCACAACAAATCTTTTATAAGTTCAAAAGTAGGAAACTCTTTCTAATTGCATCTCATGCAATTCTCAATATATTCTTGGCTTCTAAAATATTAATAGCCTTATGTTAGCACAACAAACTATAATATTTTTGTTAAGTAGGATCCTTTATTTCTATACAGTCAAAATGAAATATAACTACCCTTGTGGTACACAACAAAGCAGTATAACCAAAATACCATAAGCATCATTATGCACTAGATCAATATTACATCAGTCCCCATAATCGGTCTTGTGGTTGTACAACAAACCTAATATAGTTTATGACATAATAATGATTTAGCATAAAGGAAGGCCTTAATGTAGTGAATCAAAAGAATTTGTCTGTCGAGCTGGCTCGATCCTTAGTCGAGCCAACTCAATAGTGTCTGATCCGAGCATCGCTTTCATTCTACCCGAGAGAGCTGGCTCGAATTTACCTCGAGCCAGCTCAATCTCACCCTGAGTCGGCTCGACTGCGTATCAGAGCCAAATTCTAATAGGAATGCCTAAGCACCCAATCTAGAATAAAATCAATTGAATAGGTAAGTGGGAGAGGGTGTGGGTCCCCCCATTGCTTTTCTTAGATATCAATGAATTGGCTAGATCAGACAAAGGAACTAATTAGAAACCACGTTCTCTTTACCAATCATGAACCATTATTCTAGACACCGATTGTTCAATTAGACATCCAGACTAGTTCTGTTATCGGTTAATTACACTACAACTTAATATAATTTTATAGAGGACTTTAATTGATCTTTATGCACATTCTAATTGAAAATATATAACATACATGAATTAATCATATCAATCATACCAATCAAATCAGCATGTATCATCACTCTAGGATAACCATCATCACATAGTGAACATTTGCCACTATGCCAAGGCAACCTTATAGAATGATATATATCATAATCTAATTATGAATAATTAAACATGATCACATTAAATTAATAATTTGCTAGAATTTTAAATATGGTTATATCATATTTATAATTTTTGTCATTAAAGCATAAACATAACAACATATGATTTAAACTAATAAGGCTCGCTTTGATACCACTGAAGGATTTGGTGGATTTCAAAACAAAATTATGAAATCATAAAACCAAACCCAAAACCTAGGATCATCTTATTAGAATTTAAATCATATAATATACATTAGTAACATAAATTAGGATATTAGAACATACCTTTGATCGCTTAATCCTAACTTGACCCTAATCATCGATAGCTGTCCGTCAGCGGTTCCACCAGGTGCCCACATCTTCACCCTCCAATGTTCATCTACATGAGGACTTGATCAAGACACCAGCACCTTTGATTATTTTAATTAAAATTTTTATGATAAGAACTTTAATTATATAGGCAGAACCTTCCCTAGCCTTTGCTATCACCCTTCTGGCCTACTCTTTCTTATATTTCTTTTCTCCTTGTCTTGCTTTACAATCTTCCTAAACCATTGTCCTAAAGCAAACCTTTATGTCCTTAATTAAGACTTGTCTTAACAAGGGAAGGAAGAAAAAAATTGGACAAAAGAAAGAAAAGTTTTAAAAAATATCCTTGGACTCCCAGAGCGCACCCCTATTTATAATGTACGTAGGGGTGCCTCCAAAAATTTCTCATGCTCATTCCTTATTTTCATCTCATGCCCATTCAAAAATATCATGCTCCATCAGAAGAAAATGCTATGTGAAATTCAAAGAATTAATATGAAGAGGTGCCTTAAAGTGGAAGGACTCTTCATAAAATTTTACGTAACTTTCTTCCGAAGAGTTGCAACACTTCCATATTGGCACCATCAATTCCCACCATTAATCAACATCAAATGCTGATCCAATGGACTAAAAGAATGCTGCCATATCAGAAGAGTGTCATGGAGATAAGCTTTGAAAAGTCAAAGCCCCAAAGGGCTTTGAATTGGTCCAAGGGGTGCCAAGATAAGGTTGGCGGCTAGGAGTCTTGTTCAATTCAAATTTCTTTTAAACACCAAAGTGTTTAATCTGCAGAAGGACTCATATGCACCCCTTCTCAGATATGAAATTAGGTTACTAAAGTTACATGAAAATAAAATGGATAAGACATCCTAAAAGAGGAGCCAACAACTTCCATGCGCCACATGTCCCTAGCGCATGAACCTAAACCTCACGCACCAAGAGAGAGAGTCTCTAGAGCATGGGTTGCTATTAGATGATGCCTAGACCCTGGTCATCAAGCTAAAGATCAACCCAATCGGTTAGCCAAATTTAGTATGACTCAAATTGGATTTAATTAGCCTAAATTTGAACCCGATACGAATCCGATTCGAATCTAGGTGCTAGGATTTGCAATATGTGCTAGCATATTCAACCTACAAACATGATCTAATCCAATTAGACCCTTGATCAATTTTCTTTATGTGTGATCCATTGGGTTCCACATCTAGCCAGTAGTGGATCCAGATGCAATTTGACCTAATTTGATTAGAACTCAACCAAACCAATTTAGGTCAAAACTAGCTAACCCGATTCGATCAATTAGAATACTTTCTAATTAACAATCAAATTAAACTCTTTAATTTGATCAAAACCACAAGATAAGATTGACATCTAGCAATGTGTCATGCCTACCTGGAAGATATGGAATTTTGATGAAAATACTAAAATTACCCTTCAGTGGAAAGTTACCGTGCAACAGGATCTTTCAATCACCTTGCATATTGAATATGACTATGGATATGGAATCATGTCAAATCCATTTTCATATTCATTTTTCTTCCAATCATATGATGATGATTTGATTAATAAATATTAGAAACTATTTCTAATTTACATCATGCTTTGATCAAAGTCTTCCTGAATCATCATTCGATTGAAGCAAGTAGGATATGATCTCCTCTTACTAGGAGTGACTGATTCCTTATTGACCTACTCATAACCTCCATATATAATCCACCATATCTAGATCATCCCGTATATGACTAAGTCATGAATGAGTATTAAACGAAACATGAATTCATGCATACAAGATTCTATGGTAGTCTCAGGTCAAAAGATTACATGCACAACTCCCAATATGAGAACCATATATTTACATATGGATAAGACTCCATTATATGTTTTCAAGTTAGATCAACTCAGTGAACTCATTCTCTAATGAGCACCCATATCGTTGTATTAGGAACATACACAAGTGATAGTGAGATCAATCACCCTCTCCATCAAGCATACGTAGGATGTGCCAGTCTTACCAGAAACATTGATCCCCAATTTAATTTTCCATCGACTAAAAATATTTAAATTAGAGTTTTAAGAATTTGGGTCTCACTAGTATGATCTCATCATAACCCTAAAATCATAGTCCTAATATATGGGATTCATCATAATCTTAAATAAATAACTAAGATGCAGTATATGATGAAATAAATGCCTTTATTTATTTGAAAATATCATTACATGAGTTTGGAAGATAAAAGAATAGCCTATAAAAATATAAATTTTGATTGGCTTGAGGGCATATTCCTTTCATAAGGAGGACAACCACCCAGCAGTCTACCACTTCTGCTATCAGATCTAAGCTGGATCCGCCCATTCTGGCTCCGTCATCCACTCCCCAACCTCCTCCGCCGACGGCCATGGTAGATCCAAGGCAGTTCAACCTATTGATACAGTAAGTTCAGGGCCTCACCAAAATGGTGTAGGTCATACAGCAGCCTTCGATGGTAATTCAATTGAAAAACCCCCAGCCAGAGCCTCAAGAATCGATGCCAAGAAGGACAACCTGGGTTAGCAGATCCGTCACCTCCAGGAAGGAGAAGTAGAGAGCAGAAATCTCCTGTTTTGATCATAATTCTTCTTCGAATGAGACTTTCCTCATCTACAGTCGGTAGTCCTTTGCAATCCATAGTTGAGATGATGCTTTCAATCAAAAGCTTGAAGACATGAGCCAATAGATTGAGGAGCTCCGCCATGTTGCTCGAACCCACCACGATGATATCTACACTGATCCACCCTTCTCCGCCATGTTGCAAGAACCTATTCCATTGAACATCAAGCTCTCCTAGTTTGAAACCTACGATGGAACTTCTAATCTGGTCAACCATCTTGAAGCCTTTTGGATAATGATGCTGTCCCATGGCGCATCGAATGCCATTTTGTGCTGAGCTTTCTCGTCCATCTTGAAGGAAGCAGCAAGAAATTGATACTCGAGCCTAAAGTTGGGTATGATCTTCTCTTTTGATCAAATGAGCCATTAGTTCGTGGGTCATTTCATAAGCAACCAACATCCAAGATGAGGTTCGGACTTCCTTATCAACATAAAGTAGAAAGAGGGGGAGTCCATCCGAGCTTACGTCAGCCACTTTAATGTTGCTGCGTTTGAGGTCCAAAACTTAGACCAATCATAGCCATGGCCGCACTGAAGGATGGTCTTCAGAAGAATGATCTTCTATTCTTCTTGAAAGAAAAGTACCCTAGGAATTTTACTAAACTCCTCTCGAGCGTAGATGAGCCCAAACTCCTCCTCAGGCTTATTGGCGAGGAAGTCCAGATCGGAGGACCCGCTAGAACTCCCCTTTCAGAAGATTGAACAACTATGCTCTCTTGAATGCCTCAAAAACTCAAGTGCTAATGGAGATAAGGGAGCAGCTGGCAGAGTCGGAGAGGATGCGGACTCATCCGACCAAGCGCATGTTAGATAGGTATGCCCTAGAAGCCAGATTGGCTGACACTTGTAATACACTTCTAAGGATAAAATTATAATTTTGACTATAAATAATAAAATGGGTTATTTTCTATCATGGTGTGTATTTGAAAGTGTTTGGGATACATCCCTTGAGTTAATGATAATAATAATTCATATTTTTAAGAGTTGAAAATTTAAGACATGAATTTTCATTATTAACTCATAAAATGCTCCCGATCGTAGAATTATCATGAGGATGGTGATTGATTCGGAAGGTTGGTATACAATTACTTTTTTAGGATAGATGAGTCTTAAGTCTATGGTGTAGAGGTACCAGAGCGAGAGTACAAGTACTCGTTAGAGAACGAGGTCACTGAGCATGACCACCTCGAGCAGTCATGAGGAAGTCTACCTTCTCGTTGATGACTGGCTCGAAGCTGCAGTAGTGTATCTAGTTCTTTGACCTAAGGTGCATCGATAGTTCACCTTGAGGGTGTTGTAGTTTGACTACACCATAACTCGATCTCCTAGCCATTCGAAATCCTGGGGTGTATGTTGGCTATAGCATGTTCATTGTAGGAATTGGATTGCACCAATAGGAGATCTATCTACCTCGGTAGATGAGGAGCAGCCCTATGATGATCATGAGAATAAAGTCCATAAGCCTGTGGCCATGGTAGAGTGAAATAATAGAAAGAGTTTCTATTAGGATTTTCACGTTGGACTTAAATCGAATGATTAATTCATATGACGAAAATTAGGGTTTGATGAGATCACCTTAACCCTAATTTGGTCGGAGCTCAAGATAGAGGAACTTAATCACATAGGTAACTACACCGAGATGTTTGCTTTTAGTTCTGATGGGTTGCCGCCATATGCTGCTAGCTGTCACTGGTAGATTTTGGAAGCAATTAGAATGATTTGGATGATCGATCATACTAGTTGTCTGAATCAAAAAAGTTCTAATCCATCGAAAGGTGTTTCGATGATATCGATGATAGAGATCACCACATATCCCATTACCATATGGAACTAAATCTAACTAGATCACACAAACAAGAGTTTAGATCTAGATATCATCAATTGAGTTAACCCAGTTCAATTGATTTGAAAAAGATTCAATTAGGTTTAAGAAAATCGTGCTAGCACATGATTGAGCCTACTATTCTCCTTTAACAATCATTAAAGTTGTGTCAACTGAGCCAAATATGTTTGGACTCACTTAGAAACTTTTACTTGGTTTGACTAGAGCTTGTCCAAGTCTGAAAAGGGTTGTCTTAATTTATGAGATAAATTTGAGACAACACCTACAATTTTTCGTCACCTACTAAACTTGTCTACGGATATTGGTCAAATGTTGATCCTGGACACTTAGAGATCTGGCCATGTGTCATGCACTCATAAGAGAGAACCTAGGGCCTTGTCCCCCTACTAAAAAATAGACAGAAGGGGGTGCACGCCTAGGAAGGCATGCACCTCATGAGGATAACACATGGAGTCCCATACAGATGGGACTCCAGGTTGCTTCATGAAATTAAATTGTGTGGCACCAAGAAGACTTGTTTGACCTAGTCTTGGCGCCACCTAAGGAGAGTTTTAAGGGTCTCTAATCTGATTGGATCAGATGATATCATCTCACCAATCAGATTTAGATTTGATTGCACAAAGTGCCGTGATTGGCTAGGATGATGTGGCACTACATGGCGCAGCAGGGTCATATAAATCCTATCTATGCCTAGAATTCAAGGATTCTACTTTTAGTCCATGCCACATAGCCCCTTTTCCTCCTTCTCGTGAGCTTAGAAGTGGCACTCCCAAGTCTTGAAAATATGAGAAGATAGGTCATGGAAAGACAGGAGCGAGTCGGAAGAAGAATCAGTCTCAATAGCAAAGTTCAGAAACTAGGTTGGCTCACACTGAGACTGAGCCGGCTCAGTTGGGAATTGGATCGACTCAGTCTATGATTGGGTCGACTGAGCCAGCTCAGTTAGGAACTAGATCGACTCAGTCCAGGACTAGGTCAGCTAGGTCTCAGAGAAAAATCTAAATAGAAAGTAGTATTTTTGGGCTGTTGGCATGGTACATAACTATGCCAGCTCAGTCTGGAACTGAGCCGACCCAATCGTAGGTTAGCCGGCTCAGTCTAAAACAGGACCAACTTAGTTTTTATGGATTATTATTTTATGTACGTGAGTTGTTTGGGTTTGGAGAGTTTTTCTATGAGCTTGGACTTGACCCTTTGTAAAGTATATATACTGAGAAGGTTGTAATAGTGCTGAAATATACTAAATAAAAGCTCTTTTCTAATAGAAATCTCTTCTTCTTTTCTTCTCTATTCTTTGATTTGTTTGATCATGCTTCTGCATAAATCTCTGAGAAGTACTTCTTTGTTGCTTGGCTAATCACCAGCGGCCACGTCGATCCGTGTGGAAAGAGCGCATATGACCCACATTTGGTATTACAGCTGTGTTGCTTGGAAGGAAGAAAGACACCTAGGATTTACTACATCCAGGATCTATTGCACCAGGTTTTATCCTAAAACTTCTAATTTGCTTCGTGGTTGTCTTTAGATTGAGGTGGAGATTATTTACATGGAGGAATGATGATATAGAAGTTTGGAAAGAGGATCTAGAGCTAGTTAGATCTTCTTTGAAGGATAGTTTTGCTGGTGTGTGAGATCATGAAGGGTGTTAGGGATTTATTCTTGACTTGTCTAAAGTCATGGGATCATGTAGATTCAAGATGGATTTTGAGAAGTTCGACGGCAAGGAAAACTTTACTCTATGGTAGCAAAAGAGTAAAGAACTTGTTGGTTCAGTAGAGGATCTATAAGATCTTGACAAAAGAAAGACCGAAAAAGATTAGTACTGAGGATTAGGAAGAGTTGGAGGAAATTACTTTTAGCATAATCTGAATGTGCTTGGCCGATCAGATTTTGTCCGAAGTTTGCACAGAAACTATGGCAAAGGGGCTCTGGGAGAGACTAGAGAACACATACATAGGGAAGAACATGACGAACAAGCTATGGTTGAAGAAATAGTTATATAGTCTGAGGATGCCCGAAGGTGGAGATCTTGTTGCACATATCCAAAGGTTCAATCAGGTGTGTTCTAAGGTGATAAGTTTGGATGTGAAGATCGACGAGGAGGATCGGGCATTGCTGCTATTATGTTCTCTCCCAGCTTCGTATGATGGTCTCATAACAACTTTAGTTTATGGAAAGGAGACCTTAAACTATGAAGAGGTTGTCGGTGTGCTCAGATCAAATGAGCAAAGGGAGAAGATCTGCAAGGGAGATCCTAAGTCTGAGATCTTGGCTGTGAATGAAAGATAGGAAAGATCAAAGGAGAAGACAAGAGGAAAATCCAAGAGTAGGTCAAAGTCTCGTGATTAGAGAAAGATGACATTGAAATGTTATAAATGTCATCAGCCTGGACACCTGAGGAGAGATTGTCCTCTTTTGAGATTAGAAAAAGGGAAGACCAGTAAGGGAGATGATACAGCTTCTATGAGCAGTGGAGAAGACCTACTAGTTGTACCAGATGGATCCACAAAGTATGATACTATGTGGATATTAGATTCAGCATGCTCGCATCACTATACTTCTCATCGAGAGTAGTTTGCTACCCACCAGAAGGCCGATGGTTGAAGTGTCAGTCTTGGAGATGATCATCCATGCAAAGTAGCTGGAATTGGCTCTATCAGGATGAGGATGTATGATGAAATCATTCATACATTATCAAAAATGAGATATGTACTAGAGTTGAAAAGGAATTTGATTTCTTTGGGCTACTTGGAGGAGAAGGGTTATGCTTTTAGTAGCCAGGCTGGGAGTGGATGTCTGAAAATTTTTAAGGGAGCTTTGGTGGTGATGAGAGGTAGAAGACTGAGCAACAATCTTTATAGAATGGAAGGCTCAGTGGTAAATGATAGTGCAGAGGTGCTAGCAGTAGCACAAGAGGAGTAGATTTTATATCAACTATGACACTATCGGATGGATCATATGAGTGACCGTGGGCTCACTGAACTAAGCAGAAGGAGTATGATCCCAATTCTGAAGAAGGAGGGCACAGATCTTTGTGAGCCGTGCATCTTTAGCAAACAGTATAGGGTGAAGTTTGCCAGAAGTACTAAGTGCAGCGAGGGAGTGCTAAATTTAGTGCGCTCGAATGTATGGGGACCAGCTTCTGTATCAGCTAGAGGTGGGGCAAAATACTTTATCACTTTTATTGATGATTTCTCAAGGAAGGTGTTGGTTTATCTGATTAGAGAAAAATCAGAGGTGTTTGCCCAGTTTAGAGTCTGGAGAGCTGAAGTAGAGAAGGAGTCAAGAAGATAGGTGAAGTGTCTAAGGTCGAACAATGGAGGGGAGTATACTAGCCTGGAGTTCAGGAGGTATTGTGAGAAAAATGGCATCAAATGCCATTATACGGTGAGGATGACTCCCCAGCAGAATGGTGTCATGAAGAGGATGAACCGGATACTGACCGAGAAGGCATGGAGTTTGAGGCTGTAGACATCACTCCAAAAGTCTTTTTAGGGTGATGCTCTAACTTTTCTTGTTTTCTTGTGAACTGGTCCCCTCATTATAAGCTGAATGGAGGCATTCTGGAGGAGGTCTAAAGTGGGAAGAAGGTGGAGCTTGGCCACCTGAAAGTCTTCGATTGCACAGCCTATGCACATGTGGAGGCAACTGAGAGGAGAAAATTGGATTCAAAATCTCAAAAGATGACATTCATAAGGTATCCACAAGAAGTCAAGGGGTACCTACTATGGGACTCTCAGGCACAGAAGTCAATGATTAGTAGGGACATTATCTTTGACGAGAAGAACATCTTGAGGAGGTCTGGGATAGATGAAACTAGAGAAACAGAGGTGAACAATGGTGGCCAGTCAAAAAATAATGGCATGCAGGTTGCATCCACTTATAAGAGTGTTCCTGTTGAGGTGAAGTTGGGTAGAAAAGTATTGTCTTAGATTGAAAATCAGCATGCAGGGCCAGTAGTTCAGACAGATGTGCAGGAGCAGCCATAGACATCAGACAGATATGTGCCAGTGGGACTGACTTTGCACAAGCCCTAGCATTCTATTAGGAGACCGGTCAGATATGGCATTGATGAGGTTATCTCCTATGCACTCATCACTGCTAATGGAAATCTAGAGAGTTATGCAGAGGCCATGGAGAGTGAGGATCATGATTCATGGATGTAAGCCATGATGGAGGAGATGGAATCACTTGAGAAGAATCAGACATGGCAGCTAGTGGATCTTCTAGAGAGTGCTCGACCTATTGGCTCAAAGTGGATGTTCACAAAGAAAGAAGCACCTTCAGAATAAGGTGGAGTCAGATTCAAAGCAAGGCTGGTAGCAAAGGGATACTCATAAAGGAAAGGGATTGACCATATAGAATTTTTCTCTCCCGTGGTGCGTCATACATTTATTTGAACAGATGGACATGAAGATGGCCTTCCTTCATGGGACTTTGCAGGAAAGAATCTACATGAAGCAGCCAGATGATTTCATGGAGATGGGATAGGAAGAAAAGGTGTGTTTACTAAGAAAGTCTTTGTATGGCTTGAAATAATCCCCTCATCAGTGGTATCAAAGATTTGATAGCTTTGTTTTGAGCCTGAGTTTTAGCAAATGTGAACATAATTATTGTGTCTACGTCAAGGATGTAGATGAAGAGGATGCCCTATACCTATTATTGTATGTAGATAATATGCTCCTAGCCAATGGAAGCATGGATGCTGTGAAAAGGTTGAAAAGGGCATTATCATCTGAATTTGAGATGAAAGATTTGGGTCCAGCTGAGAAAATCTTTGGAATGGAGATTTGCAGAGATAGGTGCAAAGGAGTGCTCCATTTGTCACAAGAAAAGTATGTCCAGATGGTTCCAGAGAGGTTTGGGATGGAGAAGGCCAAACCTACAAAGACGCCATTGCCGAGCCATATGTCTCTCTCCAAGTTATAGTGCCCCCAATCAGAAGAGGAGAGAGAGTACATTGAATGAATCCCTTATGCAAATATTGTAGGCAATGTGATGTACACTATGGTCTGCTGTAGATCAGATATAGCACATGTAGTGAGCACGGTTAGTAGATACATGGCTAACCCTAGGATGGAACACCGAAAAGCATTGAAATGGATATTGAGATATCTACATGGAACATGGGATTATGGTTTGGTGTTTGGTGGGCAGTCGAGAGGATTTGGAGAACAATCTGTGAAGATGTGTGAAGGTTCAGATCCTCTAGAAGGATTTGTTGATGTAAATTGTGCTGGTGATCTTGATACAAGGAGGTCTACTACTGGATACCTCTTCTATGTATATGGTGGATCAGTGTCTTGGAGATCAACCCTTCAGCCAATCACAGTCTTGTCTACCATAGAGGCTGAGTACATTGGGATAACGAAGGCTGCAAAGGAAACCTTTTAGCTTAGGAGGCTGATTGATGAGTTAGAGGTGGAGCAAAGCAAGGTTACACTATTTAGTGATAGTCAGAGTGCTCTGTTGTTGGCACAAAACCTAGACTATCATTCACGTATAAAGCATATAGATGTGAGGTACCACAGGATCAGAGAGCTGGTGGAAGAAGGTGAAGTGGAGCTGATGGAGGTTCACACCAAGGAGAATTAGTTTGATGCACTCACGAAGGTACTCTCCAAAGACAGCTTTCAAAGATGTGTGGCATGGATGGGTTTGTTGAGAAAAGATGAGTTCACAAGGACTTGGAAGTACTAAGGTGGAGAATGTGAGCTCAGAAGTGGTACTCCCAAGTCTGAAAAATATGAGAAGACAGGTCATGGGAAGACCGGAGCGAGTTGGAAGAAGAATCAATCTCAATAGCAAAGTTCAGAAACTGGGCCGGCTCACACTGAGATTGAGCCGGCTCAGTTGGGAATTGGGTCGGCTCAGTCTAGGACTGGGTCGGCTAGGTCTCAGAGAAAAATTCAGATAAGAAGCAGTATTTTCAAGCTATTGGCATGGTATACAATTAGGCCAGCTCAGTCATCATAGGTTAGCCGGCTCAATTTGAAACTAGGCCAGCTCAGTTTTCGTGGGTTATTATTTTGTGTACGTGGATTGATAGGGTTTGAAAAATTTTTCTATGAGCTTGGACTTGACCCTTGTAAAGTATATATACTGAAAATAGGTCAAGATTGTAAAAGTACTGAAATATACTGAATAAAAGCTCTTTTCTTTCGAAAATCTTTTCTTCTCTTCTTCTCTATTCCTTGATTTTTTTGATCGTGCTTCCGCATAAATCTCTGAGAAGTACTTTCTTGTTGCTTGGCTAATCACTGGCGGCCATGCCGATCCATGTGAGAAGAGTGTATATTCCCAACACGTCTCTATGCCACCCTCTAGTCCTCTCTCTCCTCTCCACGCCAAGAGGTTTTAGGCATGAGTTAGGTGCAATCCAAGCAAGTGAAAGATGATAGGAAAGGAAGAAGGTAGCACTGCTGCAAGAGACAATGGTTGTTCTTCAAAAGCTATTTTGAAGACCTTCAAGATCAGATCTACATCTAATTTTTGGAGGATAGATTGAGAAGGAGAAGATCATCAAATCCTACCTGAGTGGATATCGGTAGAGGCCAGGCGCTTGCGTGGCTACATCCAGAACCTCAGGCAAACATCGGGATCATCACAGGGTAATTAGATTACCCAAAATAAAGGTATAATTAAATTAGATTTAATTTTTATTTTATTTTATTTTATCAGATCAATAAGATTATATCTAAAAAGTTTCAAATCTAATTAAGATCTTAGAAAAAAATTTTTGAAATATCCCTCTTGATCCAATCAGATCTGAACGAACCTGACCCAAAAAATAAGATTTTTCCCTTCAACTGGTATTAGAGCCAGGTTTCAAAATTTATTAGATCTAATTTTAATTTATTTTTAATTTAATAATTAAATAATTTTAGATATCACATGAGATATGATTAGATCTAAAATTAAAAAATTAAAAATTAAATAATCTAGATCTAAGATGTATGAGATGCATTACTAGACTAGGAATAGACTTATTCTATGTGTAGTCTAGCATGATCATAATTTTAATTTGATTAATTATAATTTTTAAATTTATTTATTTATTATTTTTTGATATTGTAAATCTTATAATTAGATCTAGAAAATAGAAACTAAATTTATTTAATTTGTTCATATGAGATACGATAGATGCATGTTTAGACTAGTTGTAGAATAGTTCTACAAAATTATCTAAAATAAATTTTAATTTGATATGATCAAATTTAAATTTTATTTTTTAGATATTTATGAGATAATTTAGATCTAAAAATATGCATGATATGATACAAGAGATGTATACAAAATATATTTTTAGTTAGATTATTTTTTATATATGTGATATATGATGTAGATCTAACTAGTTTTGTAGATTTATCATATTTCTGACTAAGGCGTTTCCCTTGGCCGTCCGGTCGTAAGAACGAAGTAGAGTTTAAAGGCCATCTTCTTTCATTTGATGGGTTGTTCTTATGATGTGTAGGAGTGCTGTGCATTCGTCCTTAATTGAAAATCTAAAACTTATTTTCAGCAAAATCCTAGATCCTGAAATCCTTAGATTTTATATATATGTTTTGTTTATGAACCCTAAACTTAATTAATAATTAAAATTATGAAACATATTAGGTCTAAAATTGAGAATTTTTAATCTAAGACATATTCATGAAATTGGGTTCGAGCTTGGGTAGCTCAATTAGGTCTAGCGGTTGATCAAACCGAATCAAGAGTTGATTAGATGGGATCAAGAGTACTTAAATTGATCAGCCTAATAAGATTAAGTCTGGGTCAAGATCGAGTCACTTGAGTGATCGATCAAGTTAAGACCTAATTAGGCTCAATGGTTAGAGTTTGGATTGTAGGCTAATCCAATTGGTTCTGGCTCAACAATTTGGTGTCTAAGATAAGTTTGGGAGATACGATCGACTGGTTTTTAATTGGGAGCTACTCAACTCGAATGCATTCTTATCGAGTTAATGGCATATCCCTTCAATCGGTCTCACTTATTTGATTATATTTATCGGCTCAATCCTGATCTAAGGTGGCTAACAATCCAAGCTAACCCATGCCACTAGGTTAGTTATTATGGTTATGGCTATGCCAACTCAAATTTATAGAGATCTAAATCATATCTTCCTAAGAAAAGATTAAGTCTAAGGTCTTCCACCATTGTAGATGTGTGGGCCATTCCTAGGGTTGATTGTTCTCAGCTGGTCACAGTGGTTCAATTGTACCGAAAAGATGTAACCATGTCTATTAGGCATCGGATGCTGCAGGCTGAAGGATGGATTGGGCTCAATATTGCGGATATGATGAGAGATCCAATTAAGAATCTAATCTATGCAAATGGTGGGTCTAACTTAACTTAGGAGTGGATCAATATTCTAGGCATGGTAAGATTCATGAATTAGAGACCAAGTCTGAGTGCACCATGATTAGCGAATCATTGGACAAGAGTTGTTCACTCATTGGCTAACCCATCACCAATAACTGTTAGATGAGGTGATGAGTCAATTGATTGGACTGCACCACCTGTTAGATATATGTGCCCTAAAAGCCAAAATTGGCTGACACTTGTAATACACTTCTAGGAGCAAAATTATAATTTTGACTAAAATTAATAAAATAGATTATTTCTATCACATATGTGTATTTAGTGTCTGTGATACATCCTTTGAGTTAATGGTAATGATAATTCATATTTTTAAGAGTTGAAAATTTAAGACATGAATAATCATTATTAACTCATAAAATGCTCCCGACCATAGGATCATCATGAGGATGGTGATTGATCCTGAAGATTGGTGCACAATCGCTTCTCTTTAGTAGATGAGTCTTGAGTTTATGGTGTGGAGATACCGAAGCGAGAGTATAGGTACTCGTAAGAGAACGAGGGCACTGAGCGTGACCACCTCGAGTAGTCATTAGGAAGTCTATCCTTCTCGTCAATGACTGACTCGATGCTGCAGTGGTGTGTCTGGTTCTTTGACCTGAGATGCATCGATAGTTCACCTTGAGGGTGTTATAGTTTGACTACACCATAACTCGGTCTCCTAGCCATATGGAACCCTGAGGTGTATGTTGGCTATAGCATGTTCATTGTAGGAACTGGATTGCATCAAGATGGAATCTATCTACCTCGGTGGTAGAGGAGCAGCCCTATGATGATCATGAGAATCAAGTCCAGAAGCCCATGGCCATGGCAGAGTGAAATAATAGAAAGAGTTTCTATTTAGATTTTCACATCGGACTTGAATCGAATGATTACATCATATGATAGAGACTAGGGTTTGACGAGTTCACCTTAACCCTAATCTGATCGGGGCTCAAGATAGAAGAACTTAATCACACAGGTAGCTGCACCAAGAGGTTCGCATTCAGCTCTGATGGGTTGCCACCATATACTGCTAGGTGTCACTGGTGGATTTTGGGAGCAATTAGAATGATTTAGATGATCGATCATTCTAGCTGTTCGAATCAGAAGAGTTCTGATCCATCGAAAGGAGTTTCGATGATGTCGATGATAGAGATCATGACATATCCCATTACCATATAGAACTGAACCTAACTGGGTCACACAAATAAGGGTTTGAATCTGGTGATCATCAATTGAACTGATCCAGTTCAATTGATCTGAATGAGATTCAATTAGGTTCAAGGAAATCGTGCTAGCACTCGATTGAACCTAACGTTCTTCTTTTACTATCATAAATAAGTTGTCCTGACTGAGCCAAAGGAGTTTGTGCTCATCAGAGGCCTTCACTTGGTCTGACTGGAGCTTGTCCAGGTCAGAAAAGGGTTGTCTTATTTTGTAAGACAATACCTGCCATTTTTGGTCACCTGCCATTTCTCATCCTTTGACTTTGGTCAAAAGTTGACCTTTGACTGGTCAAATGTTGACCATTGACACTTTGACTTCTTGATCCACATGTCATGCACCTATTGGAGAGCTGGTGGGGGCTTGTCCCTCCTGCCAGAACCTGGCAAGGAGGAGGGCGCACGCCACCCTTGGCGTGTGCCCAAGTTGGAGGCGCCCAGGAGTCCCTGTTGGATAGGGACTCCATCTCCTTTTTGGATTCCAATTAGAGTTCTCCTAAGAACCAACTTTGACTGGTCTTAGGCACCATCTAAGGAGGAATCCAAGGGACTCTATTCCACCAATCAGATTTAGATCTGATTTCACAAAGGGTTGTGATTGGTTGGGAAGAAGAGGAGTTGGATCACAGCATAGTCTATAAATAAGACCCTGCGCCCAACTCAAAGATAGCAATAATTGAAAATTCTCCATGCCCAAGGCTATCCTCTCCCTCCTCCTCCATGCCAAACCATCTTCTCCCTCTCCTCTCCACGCCCAAAGGTGTTTTGGGATCTTGGTTGGTGCAATCCAGATGAGAGAAAGGCGATCAAAAGCTAAGAAGGCTGCGCTGCTGCAAAGGACAACTGCTGATCTTCGAAAGGAGTTTTGAAGATCCTCCAAATCAGATCCAGATCTAATTTTTGGAGATGTGATAGAGAAGAAGAGGATCTCCAGATCCAGCCAAGTGGATACCGGTAGAGGCCAGGCACTTGCGTGGCTAGATCCAGAACCTTCCGCTGCTTATAGGATCATCAACAGGGTAATAGGATTACCCTACATCAAGGTAAATTAAATTAAATTTAATTTATCTTAAATTTTATTTTTATTATTAGAAATAATAAGAATTAGATCTAAAACATCTTAGATCTGAATTAGGATCAAAGAGAAAAATTTTTGAAATATATCTCTTGATCTGATCAGATCTGAACGAACCTGGTCCGGGAAATCAGGATTTTCCTTCAACTGGTATCAGAGCCAAGGTTCTAAAAGTATTTAGATCTAATTTTAAATTTATTTTAATTAAAAAAATAAGTTGATTTTAGATGTCACATGAGATGTGATCAGATCTGAAAATCAGAAAAAATTAAAATTAAATGATTTGGATCTAAGATTAGAAAATATGCATGACTAGTTCTAAAATAGAATAGTTCTATAGAATAGTCTTGCATGTTTTTAATTTAATTTGATTAAATCATATTTTAGATCTATTTATTTACTATTTTTTGATATTATAATTATTATAATAATATCTAAAAAATAGCAAATAAAAATTATTTAATTTTAAACATCATATGAGATATGATTGATGCATGTCTAGACTAGTTGTAGAATAGTTCTACATAGTTGTCTAGATTAGAATTTATTTTGATAAGATCAATTTAAATCTAATTTTTTAGATTATTATGAGATAATTTAATTTAGATCTAAAAATATGCATGATTCGATACATGAGATGTATGCAAAATATGCCATGATTAGATCTAATTTGTATATGAGATATATGATATAGATCTAAAACTAGTTTTGTAGTATTGCATGTTCCTGATTAAGGCGTTCCTCTTGGCCGTCCGATCATAAGAATGAAGAAGGGTTTAAAGGCCCTCTCTTCCCATCCGATGGGGTGTTCTTATGATGTGTAGGGGTGCTGCGCGTTCGTCCTTAATCAGAAATCCCAAAACTTACTTTCTGCAAAATCCCTAGATCCTGAAACCCTAGGATTTATTGTGCATATTTTGTTTATGAACCCTACTTAATTAAGAATTAAGATTATGAAATATTAATTAGGTCTAAAATTGAGAATTTTAGATCTAAGACATATTCATAATACTGGGTTCGGGCTTGGGTAGCTCAATTAGGTCTAAGCGGTTGATCAAACCGAATCAAGAGTTGGTTAGATGGGATCAACAATGCTTAAATTGACCAGCCTAATAGGATTAAGTCTGGGTCAAGATCGAGTCACGATCAAGCAAGACCTAATTAGGCTCAGAGGTTAGAGTCTGGATTGTAGGCTAACCCAATTGGTTCTGACTCAACAATTTGGTGTCTAAGGTAAGTTTGGCACATACGACCGACTGGTTTTTAATTGGAAGCTACTCGACCTGAATGCATTCTTGTACGAGTTAATGGCATATTCCTTCCACCGGTCTCACTTACCTGGCCATATCTGTTGACACAGTTCTGATCTGAGGTGGTCAATAATCCGAGCTAACCCATGCCACTAGGTTAGTCATAATTGTTATGACTATGACAAGTCTAGTTTAATGAGACCTGAATCAATTCTCCCTAAGAAAAGATTAAGTCTGAGGTCTTCCACCATTGTAGATGTGCGGGCCCTTTTCGGGTTGATTGTTCTCGACTGGATACAGTGGCTCAGTTGCACCGAAAAGATGCAACCATGTCTATTAGGCATTGGATGCTATGGGCTGGAGGATGAGTTGGGCTCAATATTTGGATACGGTGAGAGACTCAATTAGGAATCCCAGTCTATGCAAATGGTGGGTCTGACTTAACTAAGGAGTGGATCAATATTTCGGATACGGTGAGATTCATGAATTAGAGACCAAGTTTGGGTGCACCATGATTAGAGAATCATTGAACAAGAGTTGTTCACTCATTGGCTAACCCATCACCAATAACTGTTAGGTGAGGTGATGAGTCAGTTGGTGAGACCGCACCACCCACTAGAAATCATTAATCATGAGATTTTTGCATCTCTACAGAGGGAGTGTAGGGATCCGAGAAAATAGTGGGAGCTAATTTATTTAAAAATAAAATTTCTAAATAAATTGGTCAAGTCATAATTACAGTATCTAACTAGAATCTTTGACTCTCTACAGAAAAATGTCTGCATCCAACCCATTGGCACGTATCCTGGACACACATAGACTGATCGGACCCAATTATAAAGATTGGCTCAGGAACTACAAAATCATTTTGGGTTCCGAGAAGTTAACCCATGTATTGGACCAGGACCCTCCCACCTTACCAGCCCGTCCATCCATTGAACAGAGAGCATCTCTAGAAAAAATGGATAGACGAAGATAATAAGGCCAGATATTACATGTTGGGCTCGATGTCTGATGAGCTCCAGCGCCAACATGAAGATATCGGGACTGCTCGCCAAATGTTGGCTCACCTGTAGGAGATGTTTGGTGAACAGAGTCGCGCAGCCAAATATCAAGTCACGAAATGACTTTTTAAGGCTAAGATGCGTGATGGGCAGTCAGTCCAAGATCACTGTCTGATGATGATCAAGGACATGGAAGAGCTTGAGAAGCTCGGTGTGAAGTTAGACTTGGATCTGCAGAATGATATTATTCTGCAATCCTTGACTGATGCATATGGGCAATTCATCATGAATTACCACATGCATAAACTTCAAAATTTCTTGGCCGAATTAATGAACATGCTGGTCACCGCTGAGCTTTCTATGAAAGGTTCTAAAGGCTCAGTTCTTGCTATGGAATGGACTTCTTTCAAAAGAAAGTCTTATAAAAAGAAAAAGAAGTCTGTGAAAAAGCAGAAGATAGGAGGAAAGAAGAAGAAGGCAGAGTCGAAGATGAAAGCCGCTGCCAAAGAAAAGTATTTCTATTGCAACAGTGACGGCCACTGGAAGCAGAACTGCCTCACTTTCCTGGCCACCCTGAAGAACAAGAAGGAAGGTCCTTTTAGAGGTATGCTCGTTATTGAGTCTAACCTTATGGTTTCTTCTGCATCCAGTTGGGTGCTTGACTCTGGTTCTAGTGTTCATCTATGCACTTTCATGCAGGATCTTGAGGATAGCAGGAGGCTGAGGGATGGAGACATGATCCTACGCATCGATAATGGAGCAAGAGTTGCTGCAGTAGCGATGGAAATATATCCTCTTCGATTACCATCTGGTTTAGACTTAGTTTTGAAAGACTGTTATTATGTGCCTGCAGCTAGCAGGAATTTGATTTCTATTTCATGCTTAGCATTAGAAGGCTATGTGATTACCTTCTTTAAGGACCATTGTAACATTCTTTATGAAAGAAATAAAATTGCAAATGGTTTCCTTATTAACGATCTTTATCAGCTACATATTGATGTACCTGTTCTAACTATCGAGCAAAATGTGAATGCCAAACGACCTAGGGATAGTCCAAATGATAGATATCTATGGCACCTGAGATTAGGTCATATAGCAGAAGATAGGATCAACAAATTGAAGAAAAATGGGCTATTGAGTCCATTGACTTCCGAGTCATATCCAACTTGTGAATCTTGTCTCTAAGGCAAAATGACCAAACTCCCTTTTGTAGGACATGGGGAGAGGGCCATAGATCGCCTTGCCCTAGTACATACTAATGTGTGCGGCCCATTTGATGTACCGATGATAGGAATGTGATATTGTCGTTAAGACACCGTGTTTATCAGTTTAATCCGACTTCTTAAAATAATTAAAAATGCGTAGATAGCGGTGAGTCGGGTCGAATCCATAGGGAAGGTAGTATTTTTAGATTTGAAATCTTTGATTTTTGAAAATAAAAGGAGAAGAGTTTTGGGATAAAAAAATGAAGTCGAAAAATAGAAAATGAAAATTAAAAGGTGCAGGAATTTAAACTTGGTACTAAGATCTACTAGTTAGATCTTAGCATCTACTTGCAAAGCAATAATTTAAAGTGCAGAAATTAAATTACAATAAAAATAAAAAGCAAGAAATTAAAGTGTAAAAATAAAATTTTTATTAATTAAAATTTTAGAATTTAAATACATAAAATTTAAAAAGAATAAAATAGCCTGATCTCTGATCTTGGATCGGCATTGGCAGAAAGATGGTGTAGAAGCTCGGCTCTTCTTCTCGGCACCCATTGCTTCGAAGCAGCCTTTAACCCATAGCCTGGCTTCGCCCTATACCAAAGCTTCACCTTGATCGGAGATGTTGATTTTTGGAGGCCTGGGGTCCTTTTTATAGAGCTAGGAGGGCTGGAAAGTTTGCTTCTGGGCAATGTGGGACTAATGGCCTTTGCAATCATCAAAATATAAAAGAATTTGAGTAAAATTTGAATCAAAATAGCTTTGATATATCTCTGATAAATCTGATAAAATCCAGCCATTCAACAAGAATCCAACGGTCCAAAAATCATCAAAATCGGATGCAGTATTGCTCAGATCGGGTCGGATTAAATTCTGGCCGTTGGATCGCGCTTGATGGAGGAAATCTGGCCGCAAATCATGCGCTTGAGAGTTTGATCACCGTCGGAAGCTTTCTGGACCATCGGATCATCGCCTGGATCGAGCGCTGCCATCCGATGGTGATCCGCGTGATGTCTGTAGCTGAATAAAATCCGAAGCAACCACAGCCGTCCGATCCTGACCGCAAACAACCACATCCGTCCGATCGCGCAATCACTGTTCCCATGGACCGCGTGAACCGGCCGCACCGCACACCGCAACCAATCAGCGCCTCTGTTGTCAAGTGAAAAGACTAAATTACCCTTGTGAGCCATGATAAATTTCTGTAGACCCTTAGGGGTCTAGGTCCACCACGTGGCAAGCTCTGATTCGCCGGATTTTGCTGAGCTGGCGGTCCACGCCTGGATCGTGGACCGGCTGATGGCTTCAATGGCTGAGTCGGCTTTGATGGCTTGGCTTGGCTTGGTGGCTCGGCTTGCGGAGCCGGCTGAGCCATTTTCTTTTTTTTTTTAATTTTTATTTATTTTATATTTTTAAAAATTCATATCTTTTCCATTTTAGCTCCGTTTTACTTGAAATTTATTTCGTTGTGATCAAAAAAATGAGCTCTTTCTATTGATAATAAAATTTTATTTTTTAATTTTTATTATTTTTTTTAATTAATTTTTTAATTAATAAAAATATGAATTTTTTCAAAAATTATATATAAATTGATTAATAATTCTTAAAAATTAATATAAATTAATTAATAAATTAATACTTTTATTGGTGAATTTATGATGCTTATCACACCCCCCAACTTAAGCTTTGCTCGTCCTCGAGTAAAGAAAGAATTTAGTTTTAAATACCTTTTAACTTTAGAGTTTCGAATTTTACCTAAGCAATTTTCAAAATGGCCATTGATATTCAGTAGAGCTTAAATGAGATATATCATTGGGGTATTAATACTTATCAATAGAAAAATTAAGTAAAGAACATTAAATTTTTTAGAACTTTTTCTAAATTATTCCACTTTTATCTCTGATTTGTCTAAACTTTCATATAGGCAGGTGTATTGCTACTTCCATCCTTCATTTATTAATTTTTATTTTTACATTGCCCACTTTTTGATGCGAATATCATTGCTTACTTAGGCAACGGGACCCGGTTACTCGGTGGGAAAACCAATATTTTTTTTTTTTTTTTTTTTTTTTTTTTTTTAACGTTGTACCACTATTGAGTGTCTTAACTCCTTAAGCTTTCTATTTGATCCATGTAGCGAGTCTTGGGCCAATGACTCCCAAACCAGTTGGCTTTAGGGCACTAGGTATAGAATACCCCTCGGGCTTACTAGCTCGAATCAAATAGGCTACGAGTTAAGACTAGCTTTACAACGAGCTTCTTTGCCCTTCCCACCTTTTGACGCGAAACTCAATGCTTGCTTAGGCAAAGAGGCCCGGTTACTCAGTGAGAAGTACTTGGAAACTATTTTATTAAAATAAATTTTTATATGAAGAAACGTATAGTTACCCTACACAAGCCTATAAAAAGTAGACTTTTCTTTGATGCTAGTAGAAATAATTAGAAATGCTCCAAGAAAAAAATTTTTATGTTCTAGGACTTAACTCTTTATTGAATTTTCTTAATACTTGATTCCTCAATATCTCACAGATTCTCTGATCTGTGCATCAATTTTCTTTTAAAAATGCTTAGTTTTAATTCGATTCTTAAGCATAATCAAGTATCTAAATACTAAATACTAACTTTTTCGAGGACTTAAAATTTTAAAATTTTTTTATTTTTCTCTCCCCCCAACTTAATCGACATTGTCCTCAATGGAGAAGAAAAAAATAAAGGATGTAATAAAGAACATGGAAGAATACACCTAACTCAGTATATTTTTTTCCAGCACATGCCTTTAAAAATTTGAGCTCTCCCTCCAACTTATTCAAATTATCCTAAAAAGAAAATAAACTAAAAAGATAAATTAGATAAAAACTAAATATTGGGTTGCCTCCCAACAAGCGCTAAGTTTACCGTCTTCAGCCAGACACAATGTAGCTCACTATCCTGTGTCGAATATTGGATTGACAAATTCCAATGGTTTTGGATTGCCAATCTCAGAAAGTTGATTTATTTTTAATCCCATTATTGATATATTCACTTTATTAATTTTAGGGATATAATTTATGATTCCATTCTCAGACCCATGTTTATTAAGAATTTCTCCTATTTGTTTTTCTAAAATGCTCATGAATGGAGTTTTAGGAGTTAAGTTTGATTCAATGGGTGCTGGAATGGTGACTAAAGGCGGTTTTAATTCTGGAGGTAAATTAATGTGATCCTGCTTAAACAACTCCATTGACATTTCATTACATGCCTTTTGATTTTTATAAGAAGAACCAGCTTCTAGGGTTGAAGGGAATAGGACATTAGGTTTATAAGTCTCGGGTAAATCATCTATTCTCTTTTCCCTTATTTCTATCTCATTTAAATTGGAACTAGCATCAGTACTAATTCCTGGCTTGGGTTCTTCTATGTGGTTAGTCTCAGTACTAACCAGTTCCTCTAAATTTTTATTTTGGCTAGCATCAGTACTAGCCTCTCTCACCTGGTCTTGGTATGGGTCCATAAGAATCCTATAGCTTTTAAGTTCAGGAATTACTTTGGTATTCTCAAATTGGAGGATTCTTAGATGAAACATTAGATTGATAATTTAATCCAGGTGGTTGTGGTCATTAGGTGGGTTGTTTGAAATTGGTAGGTTCGGTAGTTGATCTAGTTCTCTCCTCATGTTAGACTCAACTAATTATCCTATTTGAGCTTCTAGTCTTGGCGATAGATTGCTGTTGAGTTAGAATTAATTGTTGAAGTTGGTTAAATCTATCATCAGCTAGATTGGTCTGTTGAGGAGGTGGGTATGAAGGCTGATTATAATATGATGGCTGGTTAAACTGACTAGGCTGACCATTATTATAGGCATAGTTTGATATTGGGATCTATTTTGATAATTTTGCTCAAGTGAAATTTGGGTCTGAGCCTGAGTCTGTTGGGATGTCCAAGAAAAATTAAAGTTACTCCAATCTGAATTATATGAATTTGAAAATGGGTCATTAATCAATTTGGAGTATCCTTGAGCAGCTTGAACTTGTTCTTGGATAAAATATGAAAACTGTGCAGTCATAGGATATTCACTTACATGATGGGTTGGACTAGCACAGATTGAATAAATCTCCTGATAATTAGAAGATGATGTGAATTGTGTAGGAGATTGTTGACCTAGGGTTAGGAATTGATCTAATTTTCTGAGCAAGAAGTCACTATTATGTTTAATCAGTCTTAGAATTAATTCTATGTTTTGATCATATTCCTGCCCATTTTTGTTGGAAATTGACTTTCGAAGCATGGTTAATTGAGTTTTCACTTAAGGTTTCAAATAAGGTATAAGCTTCATCCTCACTTTTGCTCATGAATGCACCTCCACAGGATGCATCAACCATCTGCTTATATTGATCTCCTAAACCTTCATAGAAAGCTTGTACATTTTGCCACTTAGAAAGACCATGGTGTGGGCATTTTCTAAGAAGTTCCTTAAGTCTTTCCCATGATTCATGAATTTGTTCCCCTGGAAGCTGAGCAAATCCTGTGATGGCTCGCCTCATAGTATTGGTTCATCCTATGGGATAAAATTTCTTAAGGAATTCATGTTGCATTCTGCCCATGTTTGAATTAATTCTTCCTAATGTGCCAAGCCAATACTTGGCTTTATCTTTTAATGAGAAAGGGAACAAGGTAGTCTAAGGGCATCATTAGTAAAATTTTGAATTTTTACCGTAGAGCAGATTTCTAAGAATTCATCCAGATGTTTGTAAGGATCTTCATTGGCGTTCCCATAAAAAGATGGGAGCATCTGGATTGTGGTCGACTTGATCTCATAGTGGCTAGCAGGGATATTTTCAGGTATTGGATGCAAGTCGATGGGTTGTAGGTGGAAGGAATTAAAGTATATTTTCATCTGCCTATGGTTCTTCACGATTTCCAGCCATTTGATTATTGGTCTTAAATTTTAGTTTTCAATTTCAGGAAAGAATTTAACTATCAGGTATTAAGTGATCTTCTAATTATGTGTTCAAAAAAAATTTGATTTTTGGTTATTTTTTTTTTATTATTATTTATTATTTAAAATTTATTTTTTTTAATTATTTTTTTTATTTTAATTTTTAATTAAGAATTTTTAATTTTTTAGTTAGTTTAATTTAATTTTTTTTTATTTTTTTATTTTATTTTTAGAGGAAAAGAGAAGAAAGAAAAGAGTTCTAAAGAAGAGGTCCTAAGGAGTCCTAGAACTAAGAAGAAAGAGAAGAATTAGGTTTAATTAGATTTAATGTTGGTTAGCAATCAAGTTGGTCAATCAATCCTGACTAAGGGTTATCCTAGATCTAGACAGCTCCTAACTGCCAAGGTCACCTTCAAGCCCTCCAAGTGTAGGATTAGCCAATCAACTAGCCAGGTAAGTGTAAGGTCGGTGGGAGTCCCCCCGTTGCTTGCCTTAGACACCAATTATGCTTGGCCAGGTAAGCGAACGGAACCAATTAGAAAAACCACCTTCCTTCGGGCCCAATCGTCCCTGAACCACTTTCCTAGACACCAGTCAAATTGACTTATCCTAACCCGGTTCAACTCTTAGGATTTCCTTATCCTATTGAGCTCGAGTTCCTAGGGTTGATTGTCTAATTGATTTTAAAATTAAAGGCTTAGGTCAATGCAGGATGCTGGTTGGTTGTTTGTGGGCTAAGGAAGGGTGATCAAATCCCCACCTTATCTTGTTTAATTGGGTTGTGCCCTTAATTTGATTTAATATGAATATGCACGAAAAAAAAAAAAATTCAATCAAAGGGTTTTATGCAATTTAAACTAGATGCATGCAAACTAATTGAATTCTGAAAGGCTTACCTTGCTTCCAGCAATCACCAAAAAAAATAAAAATAAAAATAAAAATAAAACTAATATGATGCATGCTCTAAACAGTTAGGGTTTCTAATCTTATCATGAGGCTTTTAATTAGGTTTAAATGAATATTTTTTAAATTAATTTAAAAATAAAATAAATAAATAAATAAATAAAAAGAAAAGAGAACTAGGGTTAGGATTGATCTCACCAAAAAACTCCTGATTCTTTTTGTTCTTTTTTTTTTCTACAAAATAAATAAAAAAAATTAGTAAGCAATATTTATAAAAAAATAAAAATTTTATTTATAATTTATTTATAAAAAAATCAAAGAGATCAAAAATTTTAATATCCGTGCTTCTCCGGCAATGG
>QRFJ01006159.1:10000-14278 GCA_006176705.1 Cocos nucifera | reverse complement strand
CTTAGTTTGGTGCTTAATTTTATCGATCAATGAAATACCTAGGGTTTGATATATAATAAATTTTGCATCCCTTTTTATAGATAAACGAATCGGTTCGACAATCAATATTCCTTTTTTTATCAATCCTATAAGAGCTGGATCTTTATGAATTAGCATTCCATTCATATTTATCTCTCCTCTTCGAATCGAGGATATAGCAATTTTACTTGGATTTATCGGTCTAAGTAAGTGACAATATATCTTGATATTATCGATCATTCTTTGATTCAAGGAGTCATCCCATCTTAATTGAAAAAGGAAATATTTTTTCAGGAAGAAATTTAGTTCTGTTTCCTTCTTTTTCTTGGATTGTTTTTTCTTTTTACCTTTTTTAATGTCTGATCTCGCGTAATTGTATTCAACATTTTTTTTTTTGTTTTGTTTTCGTAGATCTGATCCAAGATTTTCTTGTCCCTGTTGTTCGTTTTTTTCTTGGTTGAAATTTTCTAATTTAAGATATTCTTTTTGATTAGGTGATATCTGAAGATTTTTTTTTTTATTTTGATTTATGTTGATGCTTTTATTTTGACTAATATTTTCATAGAAATAAATATTAAAAAGAAGAAACTTGATTGGTATGATCCATGGTTTAATCCTATATGCATCAAAGAGTGGCACAAATTCTGGGAGGAACCAGGGTTCTAGATTTGATATGGTACGATAAACCTTTTCTTGATTCATTCCCATCCAATCAAAAAAAACACTTTTTTGATTGGATGGTTTACTTCCTTGATGAATTGTCTTAGAAAAAATATCGACATTGAGACCTGTACCAATGTCGATATTTTTTCTAAGACAAATATGGAGAATTCTACAATCAAAATATTTTCTATCCAGATTTTTATGTGTAGCAATAATATATTCCTTTTCTAGATAATTACTAATAGGTATACTTACCAATACATAAAATGATTCGGGTTTCAGTGTATTGAAATTGTATGGAATTTCTTGGTCTCCTTTTACTTGTAATGTTGATTCATAAATATATGAGTCCTTCCTATTCCCATAATTCATATATTTATGTGATAAAAGATAATATCTGTAGTGTTTTTTAAATTTTTCTTTTTGACTCGTCAATGAATCCACTGCCATCGCATAGTAATTTTGCTTCATGTAATGAATTAATTGGTCTTTTTCTTTTTTATGTGAATCAAATTTAATTGAGTTTTTATTTTGAATCATAGAACGTTGGTTGATTCTATTTCGCCATTTTTGAGGTACTAATCGAGACCATTTTGTCTGAGATAAATTGTATTGATAATGGCCCTTTAACCAGTTTTCCCATTCATTTTTTCCAGACTTATAAATTTTCTTTTGCTTTGATTTGGAATCAAATATTCCTCGTGTCATACAATAATCCTTGATTTTATCCTTAATAAAAGAATGGGTTCTGGTATATTGAAGTACAGATCTCAAGTGATACTTGTTAAGTAATTGGGTTTGTGATAATTTGTAAAATACATATGCTTGGGACAAGGAGGATAAATCATTATTATAATAATAATAAATATTTGAATAATTATTACTGATATTAGTATTAGAAAACGATTTTTTTATAGTCGAAATAAAGTTCATTGTATTTTGATCTGTTTCATCAATTCCTTCTCGATTCGTTTCATCGTTGTAAATCGATTTTGTGATAATTTTTTTTATTGATTCAAGGAAAAGTTGTGCATTGATCCTAAAAATAGTAATCATACGTAGAAAGATATCTATGTATATTTTTTCAATGAATGATTTCATAAAATAATTTAATTTACGTATAAATCGGATCTTTTTTCTTTTAAATATCTGCAAAATATGTTTCTGTGATTCCGATTTTTTATCATCACAAGTTAGAACTATTTTTTTCTTGTCTTTTGTAATTCGTTCTAGTTCTATTTGATTCCTGATTGTGACTGTCCTATCAGCAAGATCCTTTATTTTTTTTTCTATGAGTGAGTAATTTGCCCAATTCATGGATCGAATTCGAATGGTTGATTCGCGAATAATCTTATTATTTATTTTAGAATCTCTTACATTTTCATTCGGTTTATATACTTTTACCTTCCTCAATTCAAATAAGAAAATGGGGTTTACTTTTTCAAGTTCCTTCATTTTTTGTTTTATAACTAGAACCATTTTGATAACCCATCCTTTTTTTTCTTTAAAAACTTTTAGAACTTTGACTTTTCTAATTTTTTTTTTGAGTTCTTTATAAATAGGTTTAAAAAAAGAAGGTCGTTTTCGGGGAGAACCAAAAGGAACTTCTGCTTCCATTGCCCAAATTGTTAAAAAACAAAAATCTTCTTTTTTTCCTTTTTTTTTCATTGGATCTCTATGATGAGATCGTATTTTAGATCTTTGCCAAGGTTTAAGAAAGAAAGGAAATAGAATCTTTATCTGAATACCGTCTGTTAACCAATTTTTGGGAAATTCTGTTTCCGATAATTGAACACCATTATAGGTGCATTTAACATGTATTTCTCTATCCCATTCCTTAAAATCCTCATACCACTCGGGCGATTGGAATAATAAAATACGGACAATATTTTTAGCTATTATCAATGAAGGCAATACAATGTATTTTCTAAGAAAAGATTGGGTTACTAACATTAAACTTCTTATTACTTGAGCAAATATAACGTTATCCCAAGTTTCTGAAATTGCTATCCGTTCATTTTCCTCTTTTTTTTTCTGCTCCTTTTTTTTTTTCTTTTCTTTTATCTCTTCCTCCTCAAAATTTACAATTTTAAATTCCGGTTCTCTCTCGACCGAATTCCTAAAAATGAGATTCATCATTTCAGAGATATCAAAAGAAGAAAAAAATGTTTTGTCTATTCGATCCAAAAAAAGCGGGGAATGCGCATTTGCTTGAAACATTTGCCAAGTAACTGTTTTACGTCTTTGAGTACGCATGGATCCTTTTATTATATCCCTACGAAAATCCGATTGTTGCGGGTAGCGTATCAAAGCCACCTCTTCTGTTTGATCACTATCAATATTATTATACTTATTAGTAATAGAATTGGTATAATTCTCATTATCAGTATAAATTATCACACGTTTGGCTTTTCTTGAACGAATTTCATTATCTTCCGTCGATTTTTCCTCATTTTCTTCCTCCTGTTCTGGAAGAGCACTGTTCAATTTATATGACCATAGAGAAACCTTTTTACTGATTTCTTCTATTCCAATAGATTCATTTCTAGTTGTTTGATCATTTGAATCAATTGTAATTATATCGAATACAAATTTCAAAGATTTTGCTTGACTTTCTGAATCAATTTTTCTTTGTTCTGCCAATAAAGAACAGTTTTTCAAAGAAAAATTGGGTGTGAATTCAAAAGAAAATAAAGTTAAGGAATTACCAATATAATTCAAAAATGATTTACCACCACCAAGTGAATTCTTTTGATGTTCAAATTCTCGGAAATTATTAGGAAGTAGCTCATGGATCTTATTTATCCAAAGACTTTTTATGGAATCTTCCATATAAGGGATAAAATCATTCATGATTGTACATAAATCAAAATTTTTTATTGCTCCACGGCATGGTCCGCTCAATAAAGGATCATATGTTTTGGTCAAGCATTCTTGTTCATTCTCATGATTGCAAAATCTAGTCCTTTTTTCTAGCATATCTAGAGCAAGAAATCCCTTTTCTTTTTTTTCTTTTTCTAGAGCTTTTATTCGACTTATTAATTCATTGCTCAAGTTGTATTTTTTTTGTTCATTGGTATAAACCCAATAATTATACAGGTCTCCATGGGATAATTTTTTTGTCGTGTACAAAGACATTTTTCGTTCTATCATTTCCGAAAAAGTCGATAAACTAGGTGGATATGTAAAAGATATTTTTTGTTTCCCATTACTTGGACATGTATAAAAAAAATATTGTGACATTTCATTTCGTACAGCATTTTCAAACCGATCATTTTTTATATATCGCAATGGACAATTCCATCGTTTATAATCGAAAAGAAAAGTCACAAGAGGTTTTTCAAACCAGAAATAAGTCTTTTCATTTTTCTCTTCTTTAAGTCTTCCCAATTCCCAATTATCTTGATAGGTATCAAGATAAGAATCTTCGTAAACTGGGCTATCTTTATAGTATGTCTCTTTAAAGTGAAAGTGGAATTCCCCCTTTGTTTTTTCCTTTCCATTCACTCGGATCTCTTCCGTTTCATCTATTTTTTCCGGATCTTCCTGTTCTTCCGAACAAAGGGAAGGGTCTTCTTCGGCGGATCCCTCTTGTTC